>LAXH01000025.1:115199-137175 GCA_001006505.1 Tilletia horrida
GACCGGGGCGGGCGTGGCGGCTATCGTGGTGGACGCGGCGGCTTCAACTCGAACGGCTTTCAAGGTAGCTCTGCCAGAACACCTCCCGGAGGAGCCGGATACTGGGGCACCGGTGCCTACAACAGCAACGGCGGTCGCACTCCTGGTCCGAATGGTGCTTACCCTGGCAACAAGACACCTGGCGATCTCAATGGCGGCAGGACCCCGGGCGGTCGAACGCCAGGCAGTGGAAGGACCACACCCGGAAAAGCTTCCTCTGGAGGTCGTACTCCGGGCGGACCGAGCAATTGGGGAGCGGGACCTGGCGAGTCGGTTTCGATGTCGATCTCGATTGATGCCGGAAACCCACCGCAGCAGTATGTCCAGCAGGCACCCACACCCGGACATCAGGCGCAGGCACACATGCAAATGATGCAACAGCAGCAACAACAACAAGCGCAGCAGCAACAACAGCAACAGCTTCAGCAGCAGATGCAGATGCAACTCCAGATGCAGCAACAGGTCATTGCAATCCAAACCCCGACCGTCGACTTGCGTCAACAGCTGACCCCATTCCAGCAGAAACGGTTCGACAAGTGGTTCAACGATTCCGAGTCGGAAACCAAGCTCACCGTTGCGCACGAGGCCACTCGGGCTGTTCTCCACTTTCACGTGAATGATGAGATGGTGAAGAAGATCACCTCCAGCTACGTCTTCATATTCAAGGACAACGGTGGGGCCGAGCCGAAGCTGGCCCAGCACATGGTCAAGGTCTGCAAGGGTGGATTCCGCACCGTGCTTGATTTCGACGATCGGCCGTTCTGGACGAAGGATGCGCTCATATTCATTTGGAGGCATGCGCAAGACAAGCTGTTGACCAACACCAAGCCGGATGCGATCGCTCCTTTCCTGAACAAAGCAAAGGTACGTCGCATGCATTGCGGCAGGATTTTGTCCGTCATGTATAGATGATGATGACTGACCTACTCTTTTCTGTCACAACAGCGATGCAGCCGTCTTACATTCATGGTCTTTGGAAGCGAACATCCTGAAGTCGAGTGCAAGCGGTCGTTCGAAGTCGTGTTCCCGCAGACGAAGAGAGGCGGCTGCTTGAGTTTCTCGCTTTCCGGCCTGCTGCACCACGCCTATCACGCTGACACAAAGGGCAAGTCGCTGCCGAGCGGACAACCTCCCTCACTGCCGGTGTGGAAGATGGCCGCCAAGCCGCCAAAGAACTGGAGAGCGGTAGTGCATCCGTGGCTGATCGAGGCCATTCGACGATGCGTCAAGGAGGGCTGGCAGACGCAGCTGTTCAAGGCGATTTCGTTTGACTACCCGATCGAGAGCCGGTGGCTGAAGGAGCTTCCCGACCGGATCGAAAAGCACATTACGGAGATGGATGCTGCTGATACCGCGTGTGGATACGGAGCCGACCTTCCCGAGCACGACAATGTGGAGGAACTCGTGCTGGCTGTGGACAAGGAGCTGCTGAAGTCGATGCATCGGACGGAGATGAACCACTGGGAAGACGAACGCTTTGACGTGGTGCTGACCGAGGGAGGCTCGCTCCTCAAGCTGGACGAAGAGGCCAAGGCTGGAGTCGAAGTGCTGCGGATGGACGAGCTCAAGGACTTCTGGGCAGAAATTTTCAAGTGAGACGAACCGATCCCGAAGCTGCACCCTCCAGTCCGAATCAGCTCGGGTGCGCATATACATGCTCGTCGACCCCCCTTCGTTTTTATTACGATCAACGAGAACTTAACGATCACATTCGCCGAACTTTGGTCGAACGTTGAGATTTCCATTTCTCTCTCTCTTACCTTCCTCAAAACCTCAGTGGAGGACTTTTACGCTGCGATCACTTGTACTACCTTCCCGCTGTGACACCATCATCATCGCCTTCATCAACTTTCTTCCCCCTCCTCGAAGAGGGCCGGGACTGAGGACACGTCCCCTCACTTGACGTCAAACAGACGCATTTATGTTGCAAGACTCCTGCTGCCGACATGAAGTAAAGCCAAAGAAACCTGCACGGGAGAAGAGCAGAAAAAGAGTGTCCATTACTATCACAACACGGGCCTAAAGGAAGGGGCTAAAAAGAGGGGAGGTTCGGCAGAAGGAGCTTGTACGTAGAGTGCCTGATATGCAATCATCTTGACCAGGGAAAGGGGCGGGAGAGGGTTGCTGTTGAGGAAGAAGGCCACTTCATGACCTGCTCTTCTTCTCCGTCGAGCTATAGCCTGGCCTGAGCTTCCACTGTGAGCTCGGAGTGTCGGTATTTGCTGCTTTGCGCTGCTGTCGACTTGACGCGGGCTTGGCATCGTCCTCTTGCTGCTCCTCGTCCTCATCGCGCTCAAGCAGAGGCTGTAGCTGTCCATCTGCTCCAGCCGCTGCCGATTTGAAACTGCTCCTCGTACTTCGCTTCTCATTGTGGTCGGCGGACCCCGAGGCGGAGCTCTCCTTTTCGCCATCCTCGTCTTCGTCGTCGTCATCGTATTCGTCGTCCCCTTCTTGGGTGTTCAGGTCCATGTCGGCGGGATTCAAGTTGGACCGGCCGAAGCGGACCGCGATCCAGATACCGGCAAGGACGAGGAAGATGACGGGGATGATCAGGCTCGCCCAGGCCAGAGGAGTGATGAAATCCGGAGCATGAGTGCCTGGCGTGGGCAGCTTGGAAGGATCCCTGTGTTTCGAAGGGAATGGCGGGGAGATTCTGGTGAGTCTTTCGCCAGAGCCGGGGCTGAATGCCACTCGGAGCGCAGGACTCACCTTCTCTCGAACATGGTTGGCCGACCTTATTCGTTGGACGTGGACTGAGCAGCGAAGGGGGGAAGGAAGTTCGTGGTCTGCGGAATGTCAACTCCGCAAGTGGACACAGCTTGAAGGGGTGTTCGTGCTCGGGCCGAAGTTTGATGGAAAATTCACCGACGAGGCTCCCGATTTGAAAGATCGGCAGGAAGCAACTTGCCGACATCATTATTCAGGCTGCATGCTTCAATCACAGCTTGCGCAGCGGTGAGTAGGAGACGACGACGAGGGTGCAGACAAGGTCAAGATGCGTTCCTTCATTCCGGCCCTAGTCGTGATAGCTGCGCTGGCCTCGCTCTCGCGTGCCCACCCACACCACCATGCCGGGCCAGCCGACGATACGGTGCCAATCGACTCGGTGCTGTGGATCCACATGGGTCTGCAAGCATTCACCTGGATCATCCTCTTCCCGCTCGCCATGGTCCTCGGCCTGGTCCGTCACCGAATGCACGTACCCCTCTCGATCACCAGCTTGGTCCTCACCACGGGCGGCTACTTTCTCGGCCACGGCCACAAGGGCCGTTCGTTCCCGCACACTGCGCACGGCACTTTGGCCTCATTGATGATCTTCTATCTGGCCGCACAGGCGGGCCTGGGCATCTACCTCAAGCTTCATCTGCGCTGGGCGGCGGAGAAGTATGTTCGTCCCCCGCTTCTCCTGATCCACGGCATCCTCGGCCGGCTCTTTCCCGTGGTGGGCTGGGTGCAGTGCGTGTTCGGAGTGATCACATTGCGCTCGTGGTGTTTCGGTGGTCATCTCGGACAGTGTCTGGCCCATCACATCATGGGAAGCGCATTCCAGGCATATGCGGTCATCATGCTGATCATGGTGAAGGCCGGCGTCGGGTGGCTCCAGCGCCGCGGCCATAGCCAGGAATGGTTCGACAGCTGGGTCATCTTCATCTGGGGCTGGGTGAATGCGTTGACAGAGCATCACGGTGGTCCATGGGTGAGTGTCCGCTTGCCGAGTTTGTGCTGACGACTGGTGGAGCTGAACAGTTTCTCGCGCGCATACAGACCCACAAGGATCTTCAGCATACAATGTGAGCTCAACTCCCGAATCAGCTCCGAGCGCGCGATACCGTATGAGAGAGTTGACATGCTAGTCATCTTGCTTTTCTAGGCTCGGCGTGCTGTGGGTCTTTGGCGGCGGTGTCGGAATCTGGCTGTCCCGCGGTGGCCGACGCTCCGTCTTCCCCGGCTTGATGATCATCCTGACCGGCTGGGCCATGAGCGGTCACGCTCAGACATTGGTGAGTGTTCTCGAACTCGAGCTCTGCGCATCTTTCAAATCTTTCAGAAAGGCTGATTGTGTCCACTACGTCTCTGCAGATGCTCTCTACCATGGTTCATGCGCTTTTCGGCTACGTCTTGATTGCCGCTGGAATCGCGCGCATCATCGAGGTTTGCTTTGTCCTGCAGGATGGCCCAACTGGTTTCATTTCCAGCAGTCCGATACCGCAATCGCAGGACAGGAGGCAAGCAGTCACCCGACCTGCTGACGAAGAGGAAGCCGAAGAGCAAGAGCTGCAAGCAGAGGCCGACCAACTGAGCAATCGTGGGGCAAGCACACCCCTATCGACACCTGTCGACCAGAGCGAGCGGGACCCGAGAACAGGAGCGATGCGATACGAGCGGAATGGCTGGTTCGAAGTCAAGGCGTTCCAGTACATGACTCCATACCTCCTCACTGCTGGCGGCATACTGTTCATGAGCGCGACAGATGAGGAGCTCAAGTGGGCAGATTCGCAAGGGGTGGACGCGGGCACATGGGGACTCATCGACTTTTCCATCTCTCTGGGGCTGTTCCTGTGGTTCAAGTGAGTATCGGAGCACCTTTGTGGGAACTCATCAATCATGCTGACTTGCTCTTGCCAACTGCGCTGGCTTTCCACAGTGTTCTCATTGATCTCTACGTCTCACTCGGAGGCTACCGTGGACAGTCGGGTGGCGTGCAGTCCAACACCTCTCCCGCCGGCCAACTTGAGCGAGGAGGAGGGAGAAGGCGGGGAGAATATGTGCCACTGTCGCGGCGGAGCGAGAGCATCAGCATGCTTTCTTCTAGCGCTGAATCGCCGCTGCTGGGTGAAACAGAGCGTCCCAGACCCGGCGGCAGCGGTGTCGGTTCGAACAAGGCACCACCCCTGCGCGGCATCTTGGCAAACTCGTCGAGCCGGCGGAAGACTGGATCTCAGCAGGAGAATGGGCACACCACTGGCTCGACCTCGAATGGTGATGCTCCATTCTCGGAAAAGGACGGAAGTGTCGATGCCGAGTCGGGCTCTCGGCGGCGGGTGGGGCCGGCTCATCATGTTCTATTCGCAGAGTCGGATGAGGAAGCCGACCCTTTTGACGATGACCATGATGAAGAAGACCATTGAATCTTCCTTCGAATCCACATACTGTACAATATTAATGCACAGATGAATGAGTGCGCAGAATGTAACAACGGACAGCATGCACCTTGCACCGCTCGGCATCGAGCAATGCACACCAGGCAGCTCTCGCTGGCCTGGGAGGCCGGCCCCCAGGGTCCAACCAATTTAAGACTTGGTGAGAGAGACGAGTGCGTCATCATTGCGCTCCCTCAGATCGCTGGCTCGGCACTCCAAACCTCAACACGACGATCGTTGCAGGATACCAGATGGCTCACCGAGTCTGCTTGCATGCGTTTGCTGATGGAATCTGCTGCTGGCGATGAGACACGGATAAAGCTACGTACAAGACCAGGTGCAGTTGAGGCAAGATGCAAGCGGGCTCATCCCTAACCAACCGTCATGACGTCTGCTGCCTCAGTCACCTCGAGCCTCGAGATGCCGCACTCTGTCTGCTCAATTGACCATTCTACTTAAACATCCAATGAATGCTGGGGGCCCTCTGAGTGCAAGTGTTTCCCCTTTTGCACGTTCCTCGCTCCTCATTGACTACTACTGACTTTGTCCCTGTCCAGCGAACGACCAATCAACGAACAGAGCGATCCGAGCCCTGGGAACAATACCCTCACTCGCTCATCTTCATCACTGAATATCCATTCAATCAGCAGGTTCCTCAACGCTGACGTCTCTCATCAATAGCGAAGCGCATCCAATCTCCAGCACAGCACAGGGCAGCACTCCGGTCTCGGCCCCTTCTTCTTCATTTGCAACTTCAGCGCGTCTGCCTGCCCGAGGCTCTTACATCCGAGATACCCGCATTCATCCTGCCTCAGACCGCCTCTGATACAAAAGGGAAGCCTTTCCTCACCAAGTAACAGAAACGGTGCTGCACCCCCGACTCCCCCTCCAGCTCTCTACTTCCTCGCCCTTCCTTTGCCAGGGAGAGCAATTACTCTCACTCTCTCCACGACCTTTGCCAATTGACGCACCGGAACCTTGTTCTCAAAGATGAGCAACACCGCTCAACCTGAAAGGCCATCATCAAGCGAAACGGAGGTCAATCCACCGCATGCAAGCTCGCCCCCTACACCCGCATCGGATTCGTCTGCGCAACTCGGCGACGAAAACGAGAAGGACGCCAAAGCTTCTGGAGTCGAGGGTGACCAGCTCGACGATGCCGAGGCACAGAGACAGCAGCACATGGACTCCCACCTCAAGCGCGGGCCCGAGGTCCGCACTGCAGTACACTTTCCCGAACGGAAGAAGTGGACCATTCTGTCGGTCATCATGCTCATCCAGATCTCCATGAACTTCAATACCTCTGCAGTGAGTCTTGTGGCCGTTTCCAGCGCATACAATCACGCCGCTTTGCCTGACCCCCATTCCCCCGCGCATCACCCAGTACTCATCTGGAATCACGGGTATTGCGGAGGAATACCGTGTCACTGAGCAAGCCGCACGTGTCGGTGGAAGTCTGTGAGCAGCTCAACGGCAGCGATGTGGAAGCGCATTCTACTTCTAGAACTGACTTATTGATCTTTTCTGCCGTGAACCAGATTCCTGATATTCTACGCCATTGGATCATTACTATGGGCACCATGGAGTGAGGAGCTGGGCCGGAAATGGGTACTACAGCTCTCCCTCTTCCTCGTCAATGGTGAGTCTGCGCGCTTTGGTCTTCATGCTGCCAGCATAGATCCTTCTGAAGATTGAGCCTCTTCTGCCCGCCATCAACCAGTGTTCCAATTGCCGGTAGCTCTGGCACCCAACTTTGCCTCCATTCTCGTCGGTCGCTTTTTCGGCGGTCTCTTCAGTGCTGGAGGTTCGGTCACGTTGGGCACCATGGCCGACCTGTGGGAGCCCAACGACCAAGGTCCCGCCGTCATCCTGGTGGTGTTCGCGTCCGTTTTGGGCGCTGCGCTAGGCCCGATCCCATGCAATGCCCTCGCTGCCAGTCTCGGATGGCGAAGCACAATCTGGTTCCAGCTCATCTTGGGCGGAGTCACCCAACTGGCGCATCTTTTCCTCGTGCCCGAAACACGATCGACCATTCTTGTGGGCCGCGAAATCGAGCGGAGGAAGAAGGAGGGTCTCTCCATCGAGGGCATCGAAAAACCCGAGCGGATGGAGTTTACTGCCAAGAACATCATGAGGGTCTGGTACCGACCCTTTGAGATGTTTGTGCGCGAACCAATCGTGCTCTTGCTCTCGCTCCTCTCTGGATTCTCCGACGCGCTCATCTTCACCGCATTGGAGGCATTCAACCTGATCTACAAGCAGTGGAACTTTACGCAGGCTCAAATCGGAGCCGCCTACGTTCCGTGAGTCGAGGCTTCCTACCCCCAGCTGGTTTATCACGATGAGACCTGACTTCTTGTTCTTTTCCCCGCCGCAGCATTGTCATCGGCTACATTATCGCCGCGGGCCTCTACTTTATCCCATACTACCGCTTCAGGGCTCGAATCCGTCAAGGCAAGAAGGTCACACCCGAATTCCGCCTGTGGCTGCTCCTCTACCTGGCGCCCTTCCTCACCATTGGTCTCCTCGGGCTTGCGTGGACTTCTTGGCCACGGGTGCACTGGATCGCCCCAATGATCTTCACTGGTCTGATTGGTGTTGCCAACGTGAGTAGGGTGCTCACGGACGTCTCATGATGAACACTCATACTCATGCCCATTTTCTGCTGTTCAGTACGCCATCTACCAATCCTGCATCGACTACTCGATTGCATCGTGAGTACTGTACACCTACACGTCAGCCGAGAAACCAGTCACTGACTTCGGACTGACCTCTTCCTGTCACCAGCTACGGTCCCTACTCTTCCTCAGCAACTGCTGGCAACGCCTTTGCGCGCGACGGTATCGCCGGCGCGGCGACCATGTATGCTACCCCAATGTACGAGAAGCTGGGCTATCAATGGGCGTCTACTTTGTTGGGCCTGGTGGCTATCCTTGTGACCATTCCCGGTGAGTCGAGCTTCTGGACATCATTTCCGCGAGACATAAGTGGTGGAGACTGACCACGGCAATGGGCCGTCTCTTCACTCAGCCTACGTCTTCTACGTATACGGACATCGCATTCGTCTAGCATCTCCTTTTGCTCAGGAACTGGCCAAGAAAGAAGAGGAGGAAGGAGACGAAGGCGAGCAGGAAGTCGGCCACCGCTTCCGTGCTTGAGAAACGACTTTCCAATCATCTCCACGTCCGCACGATTCCGCATGACACTACGGAAGGAATAACCCTACTCTCATCTTGTACATTATCAAAATAGTATCACAATTGCATCGTAAGTTCGAATTGGAATGCTTGGACCACCAGCACGCGCACAAACGGACAAAGTACCCCTGAAGGAGCGCATATCATTGAGATCAAACGGATCCAGTTTTAGGTAGTTCGGGCCTGCTTGGGTGCGTAGCTTCCGCCGTCGTCGTGAATGATGGTGCCGTTGATGTTCGGGTTCTTCAGGAGGGACACGTAGGACTGAGCTGTCTCCAGCGGCAAACCAGGTCGGCCAGTGAGGACCGTGTCTCCCAGGCCATCGAGAACCTCTTTGGGGAGGCCGGCCATCATCTCTGTCTTGACTGGACCAGGACAGACTCCGTTCACGCGGATATTGTGTCCACTGAGGGTTCAAATCAGACGAGCTCAGATGGGAACGCCGGCGGTAAGCTTGTGAACGCAAGCAGAACTGACCTCAATTCGAATGCAAGGGAACGGACGAGCGCGACCAGACCACCTGCATATCCCGCCACCACGGTCCATTCTGGCACGGGATATTGGTACACCGCTCCGGTGGTCAAGACGACACTACCGCCCTCCTTCAGATATTCGCCGTACACACTTGTCTTGATGGCAAGCAGCGCTCTGTATGTGAAGTCCAGTTCCGGTCTTTTCAGTAGCTTGCCAGGGAATGGTCTCTTTGGACCATGCGTGCCTTACATTCAGTGTGACTCACGAGACGAAACGGACCTGGCCAGCTTCAGTGATGGATTCAAACGTGTGATCTTTGAGCAGGCGCTTGCTCGGCGCATCGCCGGCAGTGAAGACCAGATGATCGAACTTGCCGACTTTCTGGAACAGGGCCTTGAGGGACGCCTCCGCTTCGGGCCCACGCAAGTTGACAGCGTGGCCGGATACCCTGGAAGGGTCGGCATTGTGTTGCTGTTCGGGATCGTTCAATCGTGCGATGGCGTCGTTCACCCGGTCTTGAGAGGAGGACGAGACGATGACCTCGGCACCCTCCTCGACGAGGCCTTGAGCCACACCGAATCCTATACCGCTCGTTCCGCCGATCACGACGACTCGTTTGCCGACTAGCTGGCTGGTGAATTTGGGTGCTGCGCTCATGATGCAGATACAGTATGTCAAAGGAGGGGAAGAGAAGGATGAGGGGGGTCAACTCTGAACTTGGATCTGTCGATGTGGTTCAGGACTCAGATCATCAGCCTGCTCCTCAAGATTGAGGTCCTTCATTGCCTTGAGTGGAGGTTCTTGATGTGATGACGTCTTGGAGCACGTCTTTTGGAAATGCCAGGCAGACACAAAGGGAGGAATCAATGCCCGATCGCGGACCTCGGCAGTGAGCGTGGGAAACTCCATCAAATGAAAGGCTCAGGCTCGCTGGTGCTGGAGTTACCACGTCAACTCAGAGGCATGACTCTGTGATAGTACGATCGCTGAAGAGGACAACCATGGACCCGAGACGCTCTGAATGTTTCACCGCTGACACTTCTTCCTGTCTCCTTCCTTGCCACTGTTCTTGAGACTGAGTTGGATGGAGTGCGAGGAAGGCTTCCGTTCGCTGTTTCCACATGTTTTGGTAGACTCTTGAGTTGTCAGGCTGAACTTTTGCCCGTTCACCTCTCTCAACAGAATACGACCGACAGAACACGAAGAAGTCCGGTCCATGTGGGCGATATTGGACGTGTCACTTCCCAATCGGCTGACCTCGTCTGGGAAATGAGTTGATGTCAGTCGGAACCCGCTGAGTCAAATCCACGCCGAAGGCAGCGAGCGCAGTCTCTGCTGGCTCTGTTTCCTTCTCATCTTGGCAGTCCGTCTTTCTCGCCTCTACGATGAGCAAGTGCTGACCCGATCTCGCTGATTTCGCTCTTCTCGCTTGTCCTCCCAGCCTCAACTCAAATGATCTGCACCAAGACTGTCCCCATCGGAACCCGTCAGTTCAAACTTACCCTGACATCTTTCCCATCCAATTGACCTGCGCTTCATTCAGTGTGTTAGGCCGGAATGAGCTGCGGGAGTCCTCATCGTCTCTAGACACGTGTGCTCGTATCTCCGGGAGCTCTGTCGCTTCAATGGAAGAACTGAACAACCCTAGCGCCTTGCTGGCGGTGGCATCATCGCCTGTCACATGAACCCTTACCACGTGCTTCGCAAAACTCACTGGTCAGAATTTTCGCCTGATCAAAGTCATACATTGATTCCTGGCTGGAGATATAAAAGACAGTCGATTCGTGGCCATTGACCCACTCTGACCACAACAGCTCCTCCTGGGGACATGTCGGTAGCCAGAGATATCGTGAGCAGTTCTTGACAACTTCGTCAGAGGTCCATATTGATGCTGACAATAGCCTTATCTTGCAGAGCTTTTGTTCCATTTTCAATCCGTCAGCACGATTTGCCTTGCTTCGACCTCGCCGAAACGATGGCCTCCGAAGGTTCCGCTGCGACGTTCCAAATGTCCCTAGCAGTCCCGCATCTGCAATCGAAACTCGATATGATCAATACCAAGATGGAACGCAGTCTCGAGATCCAAGAGCAGAACCTCAGTGTCCAAAATGAAATGCTTCAATGCCTCAAGCAGCTGTCTAGTCAAGTCATTCCAGCCACATCAACAAACGCTGTCGACAGTATTGCCATGGACCTGGTCCCGAAACGATTCTACGAAGGAGACACATTCGGTTCGAGTACTGAAAGCTCGTGGTTCAAGTGGTACCTCAGCGCCATTTTCGCCATACGACCAGCCTCTTTCGATACCGACGAGAGGAAGAAAGCCTTTGCAGTTTTCAATCTTTCGCCGAAGATGTACCGAGAGTACGTGGACTCCCTCGTGCGGACCAATCAGCCCGACAGTTGGGACACTCTTAAAGCTTTCCTCAAGTGGTAAGGGGTGCGCACTCAAGGTCGACGAAGCGGCCAAGTGTCAAACCTGCACCGTTCACCTGTCTCGCATCCTCAACGTATCCCATTTATCCCCAACATCTCATCGTTCCAACAAAGTCAGATTCGTCATCATCGCCCTCTCCCACACCCCCTTTCCCAGTAATACACCTCTTGTCTTTCAGCTTTTAAAGGGGTGGACGCAGATCCCTGGCCACAGGTTAACATCGCTGAGAATCAGGTGCATTCATGTCTCAATACACTTGCTGCTTGCCCAAGGCTGAATCCAACTCTCAAGATGCGGATTTTTTCATTCCTGCTTCACCTCGTTCCTCAACCATGAGATATCGGACAAACCCAAGCTGACTTTTTGTGAGCCACGCCTCAGACCGCCTGTCTCTTGATGCCTGGAGGTGGCTTAGATGCGCCGGCGACCCTTCCCAGCGGCTATTGAGTCTTGAGTCGTGTGCGTGGCCGTTGATAGGAGTCGGAGATGTGGAAGGTGCGGTGTACCGGGATGCAGCAGCAAGTTGCTTTTCGATGGAGAACACCTAGACGTGGACAGAGTATCAGCCGGAGAAGAGATTATTGAGATAGAGAAAGCAAAGATGTTAAGCAAGCCAGGACACAAGGTGACTCTGGAGGAAGGAAGAGGTCGATCGCGTAGATTTGGCAGTTCTCATTTGGCAGATGTGTCGCATCACAGTGCGATGGAGAGAGAGACGAGAGCGATGCCCTCTGTATCTGTTGTACGGTGTAGAGCGGTCCATTCCTCGGCCTCATGATGCTGTTAGCATGCAGTGCCGGTGGGTGGACAACATGGACAGGTTCCTTAGGCGGGCCACGAGAGCGTCTCTCTATGTATAGTATGCATTTTGCGGCGTGCGAAAAAATCCGTGAAGCTGCTCCAAGGATCAGACACGGCAGTTGTACAGGTTGGTGACGAGGATGTCCTCCGCTCCTGCCACTTCGAGCTTATCCATCACCTCCGCGAGCTGGTTCTTGAGCACCATGACCGACACGGCGGACCAGCCGTCTTCCCGTAATGGAGATACTGTCGGCGCCCGACGGCCCGGTGTGATCTTCAATATGCCATCGAGGTCGTTGCCCTGGACATTGTACTGGCACAGCACGTACTTGTCGGCCGCGATGACACCTCGGATCCGGGATGTGATCAGGTCGAGCAAGGCTGAGGCAGAGTCGTTGGTGCCGTTTGCGTTTGGTCTGGAAGGGGTTACGTTTCCAGCCAGGGTGAATGATTTTGTGGCAGCTAGCCGTGGGTGGGGGGTCGCGGACTTGATCAGGACAGCTTGGGAGGAGAGAAGAGTGCTGATAGGGTGAAGTCCGCAGGCTCGCATTGTCTCGCCGGATTCTGCAGACCAAAAAGAATTTGGAGTATAAGCGCCTCTTCACTTCATTCAAAAATGCCTGATTGAATAAACAAAGACTCACCCACGAGGTCGACTGCATCATACGGAAGCAGTGGAGAGAAACAGGGCAAAGGGGATATGGTGATGAGCTCGTCGTCCTTTCCCCAGCTGAATGTATGCGGTCTTGCGGAAGCCACTCACCTATGCCGTCTGCTACGCCGAGCGCACAGGCAGCTTCCACACTGCCGCCAAGATATTCGATCTGTGTCGCCGGCAAAGGGTCCAGCCCGTCTGCCTTCCTCTTCTCGTTGACCTTGGCATCCAACTCCTTGAAGTAGGTTCCCGCCAAGAAATCGAACGAGGTCGCAATCTTGCGTCCCACGAGCTCCTCCACGGTCTCAAACGGTTTCCGAGCCTGGCCTTCCTCAGATGCGGCCGTCTCGTCCACCTTTTCGGGCACCTGGACTTGCAGCTTGCACTTGCCAAAGCCGAGCTCGACAATCTGCTTGATCAGCGACTGGACCTCGTGACCAGCCTCGGCGACCATGTCTTGGCCGGTGATGCCGAGGTCGACGTTGCCATGGGCGACGAAGCGCGGGATGTCGGCTGCGGGGAGGAAGACGAGGGCGATGGGCAGGTTCTGGACGAGGGCGACGTCGAGGCGGTGGGCTCGCTTGAACTGGATGTCGGCGCCCGAGAGGAGCTCGAGGCACTTTTCGTACAGTCGGCCTGTAGATCAGAACAAGGAGAGTTGCGCAAGGAAGGGCACAGACAGACAGGACAAGGGAGGTTGTCAGGAGGTGAGGGTGTCAGTGCTCGTTGGACTGAGTTTGGACACCGACTTCCGAAAGGCAGCTGCTGCACGTGGTCTTGCTGTCACAAATGGCACTCACCCTTCTTGGGGATGGCGAAGAGGAGTCTGTCCCTGAGACTCTGTGCGTTAAGGAGGGTGCTCATGCTGTGCTCGTCTCTGTTGTGGTCGATGAGGCTGCTGCTGTTGGTGCTGCTCGTTGGCTTTGGTTGGCTGGAAGGAGAGAAGGGTGGAGATGGAGGGAGCATGTCGATCCCATTCATACGAGTACAGTATGGCGAATTTTAAGGTTGCTTTCTTCCCAACCAGCAAAAAAAATGAGTCACCGAGAGAGGTTCAAGCTCAACAGCCAGGCTGGAGGAGGAGGGGAGACAACAAGACAATTTACTTGCAACACTACTGCGAAGTAGAAGTACAGGACACAGAGCAGAGAGCTGGTGCTGAGAGACAGGGGGAAAATAAGGGAGATCGAATCAAGGCAGGGCCGCCGGTGACAAGGGCCAGTCGGATTGAGTCGAAGATGAGGCAATCATGTCGTTGAAGGGTCGGCTTAGCGTCGTAACCGGACAGGACGACTCCATCCCCTCATCAAACGAAGGAATTGACGCCAGAGTGTTGGGGCTCTAGGGGTTCTTGGGCTGGCACACCGAGATGTATGCGTCCAAAGGCCCGTCTCCCGAGATCTCGAGCCCGGTTCCCTTCCCAACAACTACCACGCTTCCAGCTTTGACTTCGAGCATGTCATCGTCCTCGCCCGTTTTGCCTCCCTTCGAGCCAGCATTGAAGCCTCGCACCTTGCCTTGGCCGCTGACAACGCCGATGATGGCAATCCCGTCCAGGGCGCTGTCCTCTTCCCCGTCGAACAGTCGGATGGGGCCCTTTTCTGCATCGGCCTTGACATGCAGGACGTCAAACTCCTCCAACGGGATGCGGTACACAAAGACTGCATCCTTCTTGTTTGGCAATGGCTCGGCTTCGATCTTGAAGTCGGAGACTGGCTTGAATTCGTACGTCAGCATCTTGGTGAAGAGGTCCAAGGTCTCCAAGCTTGGCTCGGGACCAAAGGCGACGTTGTGGACATTGACCGAGGCGGGCATCGCTTCGATGATGTTTCTGAGTATTGACAAGCAAGTATCAGTCAAACGAAGCATTCTAGGAAACATACCGCTACTACAGGCACTCACCCCGAAAGCCAAGCATGAATCGTGTCAGCGGGCGCGTAGATGCATTCACCGGGCTTCAACTCTGCCAGGTTCATAAAGACGGGCGCCACGAGCACGCCGCTGTCACCGGGGTACTGCTCATCCAGCTCTAGGATGAGACTCTTGAGCTTCTGCGCCTCCGGACCGGGCCAAGCCTCTTCCGTCGCCTCAAAAGCTCGTTTCAGGATCAGGTTGATCGTCTTCAGGAGCAACTTGTCATCGGCACCGAGCATCCGGCCGAGCGCAGCACTGATCTTGTCATGCCAGCTGTACGAGGTGTGTCCAGGTTCGACAATCTCGTTGTAAGGGTCGACCATGTCGTGATGGAGATGCTTGGAGATCTCGATGGGAATGTTCTTGGCGAGGAGCAACTCTTGCAGCTCTGGGAGCAGCTTGAAGCGTTGCATGATGTCCTCACGAGGTGCGAAGCCGATGAAGCCCCGGAACTCGGTAAGGGCGAGAGCAATCTCTGGCTTGTGGACGCCATCGAAGCGGACCTGTTGCTCATCCTCGCGTTCCGGCTGGGATTCGTAAAGCTTCTTACTCATTTCAGCATCTGGGTGAGCCTGAAGCGGGAGTGCCTTGCCGGCGGACAAGATCTTGAACAGGACAGGCACGCCACCGTGGGTGTCAGAGTCGACCCAGGGCATCTTTTTGAGCAGGCGATCGCCCAAGAGCTCGTGCTTGCGCTCACGCAGGACTTGGGAGAGTGGACGACCATCCTTGGCGAGGGTGCTTGGTCCCTTTTCGTGTGTGCCACCCTGCCAGAACTCGGCATAGGGGGTGTCGGGGTCGATTGACTTGCCTTGGGCTGCGGCGTGTCCGCCTGCTTCCCAGAGCTTGGCTGCGAGCGAGACGGAGCCTTTGGGGCCGAATGGGAAGGTCTGCACAGCTGAGTGAACGGCTTCAAGGAACATGATGAGAGCTTCTTGAAGGGGAACAGAAGAGGAAGGAGATGGAGGAGAGAAGCGATCAGCAAGGGAAGCTTCAGCAGTGGCAAAGAGGGATCGAGCCATCTTGATCACGACGAGTGCTTATATGGACCTTTGCTTGCTTGTCATCATGAGCAGATGCGCGATTGAAGCTCTGTTCTTCTCGACCCTTGCTTGATTTCGATCATGCATAATACTGCTGGACCCTGAGCCAACCATGCGTCAGTGACACATCACTGGCTGCCCTTTCTTCTTCCAACCTTGGCACCATCCCTCGATGTCTGTCGCATATGTCCAACCGCTTCCCTTCTCCCTCTGCGAGAGGTGCGTGGATCGCAGCTGTGGTTCATCGTCGTGGTCGTCGTCGTTGGCATCAAGGTCCCTCGGAATTATTTGGGTTCACGCTAGTGAGCTTTCCACGCTGAGCAATAATGAGCCGATTCTTTAGTTCCACCTGTCTCGTCTGCCATGTCGGGAAGGAGGATCTCGTTCTCCAAGGAATGACGACCTGTCCAGTGTTGGCTCTGTCCCATTGCTCACGGGTCTGTGTAAGGAGAGCGACGCAGTGATGATGGGAAGCCAACGACAAGGAGAGGCACCAACCTCGCCCAGTGCCGCATCGCCGTCGAGTAACGAGATCGGCAAACTTGAGGGGCCCACTCTCGACACATTGCCACCAACACTGCCCGTCCACGATCTGGCATCGACCCAAGGCAGTGAGAAGCACAGTGATGGCGATTATCCAGACGGAGGGTGGCAGGCCTGGTCCTGTGTGAGTGATCATCCGCCGCTGCCTTTGCTCTCTTCTATCTCAGCCTCAGCTGAACGAATTCAAACTCTCCTTCAATACCTGCCTTTTGCTCTCCTTCTTCCGTCTTCATCACAAAAACTCTGTACACAGGTGGCTGCGTCCTTCCTCGTATACGCGATCGGATTCGGCTTCCAGAATGCGTTCGGTGTCTGGCAAACCTACTTCACCCAGGAGATGGACCCTCCGC
This sequence comes from Tilletia horrida, assembly GCA_001006505.1. Classification (NCBI taxonomy): domain Eukaryota; kingdom Fungi; phylum Basidiomycota; class Exobasidiomycetes; order Tilletiales; family Tilletiaceae; genus Tilletia; species Tilletia horrida. The sequence goes on from LAXH01000025.1 coordinate 131,794, forward strand.
TCGCCTCGCCTTTCCGCGTGAGCTGGATCGGGTCCTTCCAAGTGTGGTCCACCTTCGCCTCTGCTCTGGCGACCGGCATGGCCCTGGACCGCACCGCTGCTCCCGTCCTGACGACAATCGGGACAGTCCTGTTTGTGCTCTCCTGCATGCTCATGTCCATCTCGACCTCCTACTGGTCCGTCTTCCTCACCCAGGGCGTCCTCCAAGGCGTGGCCGTCGGAGTCCTGTTCCCGCCCGCGCTCACCTGCACCGCACACTGGTTCGACAAGAACCGCGGTCTCGCCCTCGGAATCGTCGCGAGCGGCTCCTCCCTCGGCGGAGTATGCTGGCCCATCATTCTCGACCGCCTCATTCACAAGGAAAGAGGAGGGATCGGCTATGCGTGGACATTGCGCTCCAGCGGCTTTATCGCCCTCGCCGTGTTGACTCCGGCCATTCCGTTCGTCAGGAAACGACTGACGCTGGTGCGCAAGGGCCCCTTGATCGAGACTCGCTCTTTACGGAACCGGGCATTTGTCTTCCTTCTCGTCGGCCAATTCATCATCTATCTCGGCTTTTACAGCGAATAGTGAGTTGCCGCCAACCCAGCGTGTTCCTCATCCCGCGCCCGCCGCCCTTCTCCTGCTAGATGCGGCGCCAGAAGATCAAGGTGCTAACGCTCACTTTCCTCGTTCCCGTTTGTGGTTTTTTGTTTAGCTATTATCTTCCAGAAATGGCCGCCACCCTTTCCATGCCTTCGCATCTAATCTTCTACCTCAGCAGCGCAGGCAACGGCGCCAGCGCCATCGGACGCTGGGTAGCCGGCTGGCTCGCGGACCGCTACCTCGGCCGCTTCAACGTGCTAATCGCAGCATTGGTAGGCAGCGGCATCGTCGTCTTCAGCATCATTGCAGTTCTGCCTCTCTCGGGCGCAGCGACCACGGCGCCCCTGTTCGGATTATGCTCGACGTACGGATTCATGACGGGCGCCTTTTTCGCACTACAGGCGGCCGTGGTTGCGTACGTGTGCGACGATATGCAGCGCTTGGGCACCTGGATCGGCCAGCTCTATTGCGTCATCTCGATACCGGCCCTGTTTGGGCCGCCGATCACCTCCCAACTCATCCAGAGATATGGATTCACCGCAGCCTGGTCCTGGTCGGGAGCGGTCATCTTCTTTGGGACTGTGTTCATCATCATGAGCCGGCTCTCTGTAGAGCCTCGATTGCTGAAAGCGATCTGAAGTTCCCTCGAAAAGGACAATCTCACGCAGCATGGGTCTACCGGGTCTACTCCATTCAACATGCCCAAACAGCTGATTGATAAGGCGTGACCGCGCATAGGGAGGGCAGCGTCCCATCAATCGATGTATAGCAAAGGCATGAACACATGGGATCCTGAATTCCTGCTCCAATCTTGTAATACATGTATAACTATCAATCATCCTGATCCATCGACCCTCCACTCTCCGCATTCTTGGTGTCACGAAGCAAGCGCCGCCGCGCATTGATGAGCCAATTGTTAAGCTGCGTCATGCTCAAGTTGGTATACCGCGCAAGCTCGCGCTTCTCATGATCGGTCGGATACGGGTGTTCGCGGTGGGCAAAGAGCCACTTCTTGAGATGCTCGGTCACATGTCGCGGGTAGTTGCCTCGACGAGGTCCATCTACTTCTGCGTCCACTTGGACGCCTGAGCTGGTCGGCTGCTGCTGCTGTTCTGAAGATTGTGCATAGGAATGACTCGACGACGACGGGGTGGCGCCAACCAGACCAAAGGCGCCGGGGGATGGGCCAGTGGTGGACGGCGCTGCTTGGTGCTGCTGGGCATGCGAGGGCGAAGGGTGGCTCGAATGGGGAGCGGAGGGGGCATAGTACAGGGCCGAGGGGCCCGAGGGCATCTGGCCCACTATCGACCATGAGCGGGATTGAGAAGGAAGAGGGGCAGCGCGCATGTCGAGGGAGCCTTGGGAGCGCTGACCATGTCGGCTCTCGTATGATGGCCCTGGTTCGCGGTACTCGCTCTCGAAGGCTGCGCCTCGATAGAGACCGTACACGGGGCCGGTGTGCGTGTTTGCTCCGGTGGGTGAGCCCTGCAATCGTGGGGACGGGCCGTTACGTTCGGAGGTGGGAGAGCCTGACGGGCTGGTGCTCGAAGGTGTATAGCGAGGTTGAGCTGGATCGTAGGTGCCCGGCTGGCTGTGAGAGGGGTCGGCGTGGGAGTACGAGCCGGAAGCCGAGCTGGACATTGGCAGACCGTAGGCGACCGAATTGGAGCGAGCGCTGAGACTCAAGGGCTCATGCCGAGATATCGAGTACCGTGATGGTTCACGGTCATCGCTGCTAGTGGTTCTGAGGTCACTGTATCGGCTGGAGATGCGCCGGGGCTCCTCGGCCACAAAGGGATGTTGCCGCTGGGAAGGTGAGGTGCGAGCAGACGAGGGGAAGAGCGGGGAGTCATTGAGAGTTGATGCGTCAGGAGCTCGGGCAACAGCATCATATGATGCCTTGCGTTTCATGCGTTCGGTGTGATGGAATTCGTGGGCATACGAGCGGCGGCGATCGCGTTCGGCCGAGTCCGTGATGGGAGGCAGAGTTGTCAGGTTGGATCGACTTCCGGCAGAGTCAAACGGTGATAGGTGAGACTGTCGACGTGAGGAGGCGTCTTGTGTGTGACTGGATCCACGAGATCGCTGCAGCATGGAAGGAGCCTGGAAGACGCGCTCATACTCTGGATTCGAGGGTGAGCGATGAAGGCTGCCAGGATGTCTGAGTGAGGATGAGCTGTGGCTTCCATTTGAGGAGGCGACGGAAGGCAGGCCGTATGTGCCCGATGAAGACTGGGATGGGCCACTGCTGGGCCCCGCCCATTCCTCAACCTGGAGGCGTGTGATGTGGTCTTGCAGATCGGAGAAGCTGGGCAACTTGATGCGTTTTGGAGTTTCATGCTCGCGTACGTCCAGACTAGATGAGCTAGGGCTACGCTTCAGGCCGGAAGCGCTGGAATCGCCCGACTCGCGACGTCCTTCCTCTTCGCGGGACGGAGAGCGGCTTTGAGTTGAGACCCGATGCCGGCTCATTTTCTGAGGCGATTGGGTAGACACACATATAAGAGTTGGATAACGATTTCTACAGGAAAAGGGAGGGCAGAAGAAACTCACCAAGTTGGTGGACGTCGACGTGAGACTCGGCAAGGGGCGTGCTCGCCAATGCTCTTCACAGTCGATTTACTTCAAAGGCGACAGGGAGACAGCGCAAGAGACGGGAAGATGCTAGGCTGGAAATCGCAGAAGCAGAGACGCGTCTGGCGAATGCTTTGCCAGAGAGACGGGCACGGAGAGAGACAGAAAAGAGGAAAGGGGCGGGAGAGCAGATCTGAAGGAGGAGAAGAAACGGGGAGACGCTGGGGGGACTTAAGAGCAGATCTGGGGCGGGCACTGTGAGCCAGGGAGCGGGATCGGATAAAGAAGCAAGTAAGCTGGCTGTGCGTGGGCGCGTGTCCTCCTTGCAAAAACTTGCGACCGAAAGAGATCAATCAATAATGCTGAGCCCAGGCGAAGGCCCTTTACCAACCCTATCTAAGCACAAGCAACTAAGGAGCGAACGGAGATCCGCAGCTCCCCATCTTCTGACCCTTATGAGGAGGAGGACGGGGCAGGCAGACAGGCAGAACGTACACAACCTGTGCAGGCAGCCGGAGGAGAAGACGGACCTAAGGAAATAAGCGTTCTGCGCATAAACTGAAAAGCCTCAACTGGGCCTTTCTCTTTGTTTTTTTTCCTCGTCCGAAGCGCTGGATGAGTGCGAGCTTGGATGTGTTTGATGGAGCGTAAGTTTACCCAATGCCCATGGTTGCGCGCCGTCGGCCGAACGCATCTTCGTGACTTAGTCATGTGCATCGTCGACAATCTTCTTGCGGGCTAAGGAAGCAGTGCTGAGACAACATTTATCCCAAAGAATACATATGCTTTCCGATAATTGAAAGGAACCTCCTTCTTAAAGCTGCTCGTGGTCTGCTCAGTCAAATAATCCTTCACTTTATTATTTAGCGTAGGATCCCTGCATGCATGCTTTTGCTGACTGAATTATTTATCATGGCATGTTCTTAACCACGCTTCTTGCGAATACGTATTACATATACACAATCTGTCAATCCATCTCGTCCGCACGTCGCAAAATCCTTTTCCTCCAGGATCAGGGCAAGAAGTGGCAGCAGCAGATTTGGTCAGGCGAGGCTGAGACATGAATCCACGCCGTTGCACACATTTGCCCTGAAGCAATCGTATTGGACGACACTGCTTGCGCCTATTGGCAGAGCGCGCCTGTGTGTGTGTTCCTCACGCAACAACATCGACGGACTTTCCCTTGAGATCAGCTCAAAACATTGGCGCTCACTCAGCCCGGTTGCAGCAAACCCCCGCAGCAACTTTCACCAGACATGAAGCGCTCCAATCCACCATCTGGTGCCTGAAGCAGCAATAGGGACGCCCAGATGCAGCGTTTGGGCGGCATGCGCAGTCTTCCAGGTCAAGGGCTGAAGACATTTTCAGTGCGATGGTCAGGCACGTCCGAAGGCATGGGGAGGGGCGCAGCTGGAGTGAGATCAAGTGCCTCATCACTCACAGAGTCTGGAAAGACCACGACGGGTCCAGGTTGGGTTGCATCGGAGTTGGGCCAACGAAGCAAGTTGCGTTGTGGTGAGAGGGCTGAGTACAGTGTGTGTTAAAAATTATATGTGTTATGTATCAACAATTATTGTCTTCGAGCGCTTTCATTTGCTGTACGAGGTTGTCACAGAAAGTACACCTGCCTCACGATTTGCCATAGAAAACATACTAAATCTGCCTTGACGGTCCACATCTTCAGCATGCCCAGTTTCAGAACCTGTTTCTGTTTCAGAAGCTGAGGCAGAGTAAGGTCACTTTTTTGTGTATCTTGAATCTTGGGTTTTCCCACCCAGATTCTGGCAAAATCCGCAAATGCAGCTTCACGCCCCGATCACAGGAAATTGAAGACCACAGCTGCCTGTCCGCATGGGAGGGCAAATATTGCAGAGCGATCAGAGACGCCAGACCTCTGGCTCGTATGGCAACTGTTTATCTTCTCTTTGGAATTTGATCTTCGGGGCCTTACATTAGTACAATATTTGGTCTTCGGAGCCTTTACATTTCACTCTAAAGGGACGAATTCGACTTTTTCTTTTGGAAGGGGGTGGACAATCTATATTGGCATTCAAGGCATTTCGTTAACTCTACATAGCCAGCCAATATCAAGAAGAAGGAGGAAGCCTGACCGATGCGTTGACAGGTGCTCAATTCCCGTAAACCATGTTGATTACCTCTTTCAATCTGCGTACAGTACTCCCTGGTTAATTTAATCCCGGTTAAGCTAATAATCCTGGGTTAT
>LAXH01000026.1:0-11586 GCA_001006505.1 Tilletia horrida
GGAGAACAGAGAGCCGGTCCAAGAGGGTCGTGTGAGTGTGTGAGGGTGAGGAAGTCGTGGTGACAAAGCGGAGAAGGCGAACGGAGGATGCTGAAGAAGAGCGATCTCGAGTAAAAAGAGTAAATGGTAATCTAAATTCTCGGCATGACCGTAAAGAGGAGGAAGCTCAACATGTTTCATGTGATCGGACGAGATGTTGTTTTTGTGTTCGTGGACGACCGGCGGGATCGGGACGCGGAGCTTGCTTCGCCGTTGTTCTGCGCTGACTGTACAGCTTGTGCAGCTCCCTTGTTGCCGCCAAACAGAGATCCAGATCCGGTGGGTGGATTCGACCCCATCCCGGGCAAGACAGACAGCGAGAGGAGCGCAGAAGATGCGGTCGACGTGGTTGGTGAAAGAGGGCCAAGGTTGGTAGGAAGCCCGCCCGCCACGTTGGCTGGAGGTGGCGCCAAGAGGCCGTTCGTCCGACCCGAAATGGACGCCGAGGGTCTTCGCGCGGCGAGACCTGTGCCGTTGCTGTTGGCTGGAAGAGGCGGGGCTGGCACTGCATTGCGAGCCTCGGCGGCGTTGGGGACCGTGTTCGATCGACGGTGAGGTGAATTCCAGGAAGAAGGCGCGACGTTGCCGTCAAGGACTGCGCCACCCATCGACGCGTTCTCCATCCGAGCTGCTTCTTGCCCAGCGAGCGCAAACAGAGCCATGTTCTCCTGTCGTTCTCGCTCCCAAGCTCGATCTTGCTCAATCTGACCTGGTAGCCATCCGCGGAGCGACGGGTTCTGCGTGCTGGCTCCTGCCAAAGGCCGAGGCACTGTCTCAGGAGGGCCCATCATGCCGTCAGCCAGGAGGGTAGGAGGGGCTCCAGCCTGTGCGCCAGGATTCGGGCCGGTACCGAGACCTGGCGGGCCCGTCGAACCAGGCCACTTACCGTAGCCGTTTCCACTTGCGGTGGTTATCCAGGTCGGGCTGTCAGAGGTGACAAGAGGTTGCCTCGGCTGCACTTCGTTGCGAAGGCTTGATGGACCATCGAGCAAGCCCGGATTGGATTGAGGACCGCCTCGCCCGGCAGGACGGTTCATGAAGTTGACGGAGTGATCTTGCGAGCTAGGATAGCCGTCACTGGGTCCGCCCAAGCGTCCATTTTGATATGCGAGGGGTGAATTGGGCTGGGCCATGCCTTGCAGGCCCTGATCGCGTCTTGGAGCTTTCTCGCCTCCCAGCATGTTCAGATGAACTTCGCTCTCAGGATTGGATCGGATACCGTCCGAGTTCTGTAGCGAAGTTGGGTTGCTCGACTCCGCCGCGCTCCTTTGCCGCTTGTACACCTGGCTGGAATTCAACTCGGCTGATGCGCCTTGAGAGGTGGAACGGCTCGCGCCATCACTATTTTCGGCGCTGCGAGAACTCCCGCCCTCGCCACTGCCCGCTTGCTCCGACGTCTCCCGAACGGCGCCAAACCCGGCTCGTTCGCCGGTCCAGCTCGTTCCTTGACATTGCTTGCCGCCCGCTCCGACGGTGCGTTCCAAAGTCTCGCCCTTCTTGCGGCCCTTGGAATCTAAGACGTCGTTGACAACGGCTATTGCTGTTCCCTCGGCAAGCGCCTTTTGTCCTTGGAGGACATCAGGATTCAGCTCATGTGCTGCTGTCATCTCTTCGTCCTCTTCTTGAACCCGACCGTCTTGCTCCAGAAAATTTGGGTCAACGCCGCTTCGGAGCTCGGCATGAGGTTGGTCTGGAGACATCAGAGTGTCTCCGTTGCTGTCTCTTCGGTTTCGCGGCCGGGCTTTGGGGGCGAGTATATGTGTGCGATAATGCTGTAGACTGTTGTCCTGACGCGAGAAGCGCGCTTTGCAGCCTGGAAATGTGCATCGGTAGGGTTTTTGGCCTGTGTGGGGTGTTAAGTGTGCGCATACATCAGCATCTACGATCACAGAGCCTTCACATGTACCGCATGCATGATGTCTGAGCAACTCACCAGTGTGGATTCGACTGTGACGGGCAGCATGGCCGCTAGTCGAGAACGTCTTGTCACATCCAGGATACGAGCATGGGTATCGCTTCTTGCCATCAGGTCCCTTCTGAGGTACCGCGCGAGTGCGGGGTGGTGCATCTACTCCCGCGCCTAGTTGTCCCTCTTCCACGTAGGGTTGTTGGGGATGAAGATCTGGGCCCGCCATGTCTCCTACCGCATCATGATGAGCTCCAGAGGGAGGGTGTCGCACCTGGATCATCGAGGATGGTCCCGATGCAGCTGAATGCTGGAAGCCATCAAAGGTCATTGCGGTCGGGTCGACGGCTGCGCCATGGTAGTATGCGTTCGATGACTGTCCGGGTGCAGCTGTGCCGTAGTCTGAGCCCACTTGGTATGGCTGCGACAGAGGCTTGGCCATGTGTCCGCTGGGATTTGGCAAGAAGGATCCGTACATATTACCAGTATCGGTGCCGTTCTGGTATGCTGGGTCAAAGGTAGGCAACCTCCTGTCATCGCCCATGACCGAGGATTGCGGCGCAAACTGACCGTTGTTGAGTGTTGGGTTCACAAAGGCGAAGGATCCACTGCCGTCCATTGGGTTCGCAGTGCCGTTGTAGTAAGAAACTTGGTCGGATGGATACATTTGTCCTGGATTCATGCCAGCCTGGAAGCGATGTGATTGCGAGGGCCCAGCGGAGCCAATGTAGAGCTGTTGGATGGAACCAGCGGGGCTCGTGTTGGCGCTAGGGCTGACGCCGACGTCGTATCGTGTCGAACCGCCCAGCGACACGTCTCCGGCTGCTGCAAAGGAGTGGTTGCCATCCATGGGTACGCGTGAGTTGGTCCCGGCAGCGATGGCTTGCGCAAGGTTGGCGTTGATGTTGCCTGATGGCAGAAACTCTGGAGAAGGAACTTGCACAGTACGGACTTCGATTGTTCTGTTTCTGGGAAGGACAGGTGGTCCCGTTCGGAGCGTCGGCGCCGAGGTCTTGTGGGGCAGTTTGGAGTTGGCGAAAGGCCTGCTCGAATACGGTTCTTCGGGATTTTCGGGAGGGTACGAGTGAATGGGTGGAAGCTGAGGGACTGCATGCTTGTGCATGCCCGAGCCGACAACAGACGCCGACGAGGATGAGTAGAGGGCCGGATTGACTTCGTGCTTTCGGTAGTCTGATGCGGCTATCGACGGTGGTCGTTTGCTGGCTGGGTGTGATGCGAATGGTCTGGGGTGACTCGAGTTGGCTGCTGCACCGAGACTGCTTCTTCTGCTGACAGCGTGACTGTGAGTGGTACTCTGTGGATGGTGCAGGTGGTTGATGTTCCGATCCAGCCTGTTGGTCGATCCGACGGCATGGTGAATGGGTCCCAAGCCAAAGTCAGCCACGTGGCCAACAGATTTTCGATGGTGGCGGTTTAAAACCGAAGATTCCCGATCTGCTATGACGCCATCAATCGGGTCTCTGGAAAACCCAAATCGGGCACCACCCGAGGCGCCATGGGGAGGAGGCGAAAGATCCAGACAAGCTAGGTTGGGCAATGTTTTGCTGTAGGTGTTGCCACTGCTCGAAGCCCCACTGATGGACGGCAGTGGCAACCGAGCTGCCGATGTGACCCCCGTTGAGCGTGAGCTCGCTCGGGACGGTGCACTGCTGGCCTGAGACGAGCGCACAGGAGGGGCCAAATGAGAGTTGCCATCCATGCTGCTGTAGCCGTCATGGTGACGGGAATCTTCTCGAATTGAAGACACCCGAGAATGTGGAGACGTATCCTGACTGCGGTGAGAGTCATGCTGGTGCATCATCTCGTCTTGCTCCAGATAGCCCTCCTGCTCGACCTGGTCCGATAGACGATTCTCATCATCTTCATCCATCGGTTCCGGAGTTCGCTTCATAGGGTCGTGCCGAATGATTTTTTGACCCGTGAGACCGGCATGGCTGTCCCGATAATGGTGATGGCTCGGATGGATTTCTGACTGTTTCAGCTTCCTCGCATCTGGTGCACGCTGACGTTGCGAATGACCTCCATCATGCTCGTCGTCGTCCTCCCCTTCCGAAGCGCTGTTTGGCCCGTCGACAGCCCGTCTCCATTCGTGAGCTGGGCCATGAGTTTGGTGATGGTGTTGGCCCGAGATTTCGGGAGGTGAGTAGCGTTCCGCTCCCGCAACTTCGGCCAATGTCTTCAAGGGAGCTGTGGCTGAGTCACTTGATCGGAACGTCCGGAAGGGATATGGCAAACCCTTGCCTGTGCCGGCCTTATTCGACGAAGCTTGCGCTGCTGCGTCCTCCTGTCCCCAATTTCCATGCACATCCGCAGGCTGCTCGTCGTCATCGTCGTTGTAGCTATCGCCAGCCTCGCCTGGATGCTCGACAGCCCACTCGTTCTTCCACCGGACCTGGGCTTCCTCTGCGGCGGCAGTGGTATTCGTCCGAGAAAGTGTGCCTCGTTTACGGTGTTCAGTATGCCTGCTGCCGCCCGGAACCTCCAGCTTGTCACCCGAATCTGCGCTTTTCCCAGCGCCGGATCCACTGCCGAGACCTGAGGAGCTCGTTGTTGTTGCGGTTGAGGTCTCACTCTCATGTCGGTTCAGGCCGATCCGCTGCACCCCCTCAAAGAGACTAGAGGATACTGTTCCGCTCGTAGAGGTTGTGTAGCTATCGGTCGCTGCACTGCCACTGCCGCTGGCGCTGGTAATGCCCGCTTCTCCACTCCCGCTTCGACTCCCCGGTCCGCTGCCGCTCCTGCTGGTGGGATCGCTTCCGCTGCCACTCGGGCTGTGGTAGTTCTTGCTCCGCCGGCCCTCAGCATCGGGGATGGAGACGGACAGGGTAGAGGGCTGCGTGCAGACCTGAGGCGAAGCTCCGTCCTGTTGTTTGTGTGGTTGGTTTACGTATGCTGTGGATGTTGATCGGTAATGCTCCGAAGGACCAAATGCTCGCCGCATTGTGCGATCGCCATCCTCGTCCTCCTCACCGGAGAGCACCGCACTCGCCGAGTTGGATTCGTTCCTTCTTCGAGTTGGCTTTGGTTGGGTGTCCAAGAGCGAGGGTGCGGCTTCTGATTCGAAGAGCTTGCGTTTGGTGGGCCCTGAAGATGCTGAGCCTCTCCTCAGAGAAGAAGAGCCGAGATAGGGCGAGGGATCGTTTGGAGATGGCAGCAAACGATCTTTCCTGCTGCTGCTGTTGCTCATCGTGTATTCAGAGCGACGGGGAAGAGCACATGGAGGAAGAGTCGGACTGACTGCTTTGAACGACGGAGGATTGAAGTCGACGTTGCGATTACTGGTGAGCGTCGAAGACGATCCCCCCACCCACAGTCTGCCAAGGTTATGATGCACACGTACAGCACGGGGAGCCGGGAGAACCGATTGGGTAGGAAGGCTGACTGCCCCGAATAAACTGCAGCGTGTCGATGCAGGCGGAAAAGATGATGCAGTCTTTTCTGCGAGCGGGAAGAGTGGGGCGAGGCGACACAGGCACAGCTGCTGCAGGTCGGAAAGTGTGCCTGTGCTCAGAGAGAATGAGACTGTGCGAGGGCCAGGACAGAGACTGTGCTGGTGCCCTTTGTCGACGAGGGGGCAGCTTGAGGCTGGAAGAGTAAGGCCCTGAGGGATGTCAGTCCTCCAGTGGATCTGAGCCCTTGCAGGCAACCCCAGGGACGTCTTGTTTCTTCTTCGCTGCTGCTGTTTTGCTTTGAGCGATGATGCCGATGATGCAGGTGTCAGTAGCGTCTGATTATTTGCATGCAGGATACAACTCTAGACAAGTTGAACAGGCAGTAGCGCGCGCGATGGCACAAGTCAAGATGGTCCAAAAGCAAGACCAGCCCATCCGTCAAGTGCATCATACTTGCATGACTGCAGGGACACAAGAGCGGAGCCCAGAAGCGCCTTCCAGAGTTCCAGGCCCAGGTGAGCCCATCACCACCAGGAAGGCCTCTGGCTCTGGCTCTGGCGTGGCAGCAGCCTCAGCTCTAATTATGATCGAGCCAAAAAGTTCTTGAAAAATAAGACTCGCAAGGCCCTCTGCCGATCCTCAGGGTGCAGGCCATGGCGATCGGGGTCGAGCCCCCATCGAAATTAAAGGAAACAACTGCAAGGATCAGAGGAAGCCTCAGGAGCAAAGGTGAAACCACACACACTCTAAAATACACCGAGCCTCCACCCACGGCCCCGCGACCCCCTTCAACTTTAGGCGGATAAAGATTTTGACGGGGTTGGATCACGTGAGCTCAAAAATCCGAGAAGAATGCGCAAGGTTGCCAAAGAGGGCAGCCATATTGTTCATTGCATGGTCATGGTCTAGGCTCGTGGAACCACAATGCTGAGGACTGCATTGAGAAGAGCGGGCGTGGGTGCATGCTGCATCGAGACGAGGAGACTGGGCCTGACTAGCCGGACTCACGATGGCTCCTCTGGCCGGCTTCGCAGCTTGTCAACCTCTCCACCCATATTAATAGCATCGACAGGACCCTCTCGCTCCCAGCAAGATGGGTACGAGCCAGACCTGATCCGGAACATTTCCATCATCGCTCACATTGATGCAGGCAAAACGACTTTGACCGAACGCTTACTGCTCTACTCCCAACACCAATCTGCTTCCTCTTCCTCTTCTGATCCAGGAAGCGCAGATACTGCCTCGAAACAGGCCAAACCCGCCACAAGCTCTTCGGCGGCTTCCATCGCTCAGCCTGGATCGGTAGATACTGGAACGACGGTGACCGACTTCCTCGATGCCGAAAGAGAAAGAGGCATTACCATCCAAAGCGCCGCGGTAGGACCACTGCAATGGACACCTTCCGAACCGTCGTCAATGTCAGCTCAGGAGAAACCCTCGGCAATCTATCTCGTCGACACTCCAGGCCACGTGGACTTCACCATCGAAGTCGAGCGAGCCCTCAGAGTAGTTGACGGCTGTGTCGTCGTGCTTGACGGAGTGGAGGGTGTGGAAGCCCAGACGGAGGGAGTGTGGAGACAAGCCGCCAGGTACGGCATTCGGTCGCACATCGTCTTTATCAACAAGCTCGACCGAGCCGGTGCCTCGGTCTCGCGATCATTGCTATCCTTGATCCAACGCACCCTGCATTCAAGACCACTACTGCTACAGCTTCCCATCTATTCCTTGGCCCCGGGCTCCAGCAGATCCGGCACTGAGGACGAAGTCCTGACCGGCCTCATCGACCTTCTCACCCTGCAGGTACTGTCCTTTTCAGGTGACGCAAATCACGAAGTACAAAGGGTAGCCCTCGCTTCATCGCACCCTTTGTTCGAGCATGCAATCCGAGCGCGCAATCGTCTCATCGAGACATTGGCAGAGCAAGACGAATCCCTTCTAGAGAGGTATCTAGACGTATCTGAGGAGCTCACGGGAGAGGACGTTGCGCAACAATTACGAGCAATCTCTGCGAGTGAGCATCTCAGACCTGCTCTCCGCAGACAGACGGCGCAGGGGACCATCATCCCAGTGCTGTGCGGGGCGGCGGCGCGCAACTTTGGAGTGCAGCCCTTGCTCGATGCCATCTCTCAATACCTGCCTTCGCCTGCTGAGGCAGCAGCGATCGCGGCTCAGCATGGCGAAAACGCAGCCAAGGACGGAGACGTGAGCTTCTTGCCTGCCACTCATGGTGCTAGTGGCGGCGGTAAGAACTTGCATCCCCTTCATCAGCGAGACTTGGCTGCCCTTGCGTTCAAGGTGGTGTGGGACAAGCGGAGAGGTCCCATCACATTTGTCCGCGTCTATTCAGGTAAGCATACATCCTTTCGCTGCCCTTCACTGCAGAGTCTCGGATGATGGTCTCACCGCCCTTTGACTGCGTTTGCTTCCGAAACGATGACGCATACAGGGACGCTGTCGCGGACGTCGACGTTGTTCAACACTACGACTCAAACGAGGGAGCGACTCGCTAAGGTCTTCCTTCCTTTTGCCGACCAATACGTCGAGACGCCCGCCCTCCGCGCGGGTCAGATTGGAGTCATTATGGGCCTGCGCGACACGCGGACAGGCGACACCCTCATCGATGCCCGGAATGCCACATCTGCACTTCCGTCCAGCGACAAGTCCAGCAAGAAGGGGACCACTGGTGGCGGGAACAGCGTGACAAAGACGCTCCGTCTCCGACCGATTCACGTCCCGCCCCCTGTGTTCAGCATGAGCATCGAGCCTGAATCCAAGTCGGACGAGGCGAGTGTGACGGAGGCACTCTCGATGCTCGTCCGTACCGACCCTTCTCTTCGACTCGACGACGGTTCATCATCCGACGGCGGCTTTGGGTCTGCAGGGACGGGCCAGACTGTGCTGAGCGGGATGGGAGAGCTCCATCTTGAGATTGCGCGCGAGCGCCTCGCGAACGAATTTGGTGTCCGGGCGCGGATGGGCAGTGTTCGGGTGAGCTATCGGGAGACGCTCGATGGAGACGGCCCTGCTTCCGCGGAAGGCCAGGGCGTGCAGGTGGAGGAGGTGTGGGAGAAGGAGGTGGGAGGGAAGAAGCTGAAGGCTGGATGCACCTTAATGGTCAGGAGACTGAATGAAGAGGCTGGAGAGGTTGGCGATGCGGCGACGGGCGGGAACAAGATTGTTGTCCAGATTGACGAAGACGTGGATGAAGATGGACAAGACGAACTCGCACAAGTCCTGGCCGAGCCCACTGCACGAGGACACAAGCGAGCAAAGGGTGGACGAGGGAGTCAAGCATCGCCAGACGCGGACGGCGAAGCGGAGGTAGGAGGCTCCGACGGAGTCCTCGACTCGGAAACGATGCGACATGCGTTCACAACGGGTCTCGTCGCGGGACTCGCTCGCGGCCCACTTTCCTCCAATCCGCTGACAGGGCTGCACATCACGCTCTCGGATCCGCGCCTGTTCGGCCCTGATTTGTCCCCGCCGCGAGCACTGAGCATGGCCGCCGGCGCAGCGTTACGCCGAGCCATCAAGGCTGCCGCTCCGCCTGCACCGCCTTCAGAGAGCTCAGAGACGGGCTCGGGATCGTTTGGCTCAGGCCCCGCGCGCGGACGGACAGGCGCGCGAATGATGGAACCAGTGATGAAGGTCCGGATCGAGTGTGATGCTTCGCATATGGGCAAAGTGGTCAGTGACGTCACGGCGGAGCAGGCCGGCTCGGTGGTCGACGTCGAACAGCCCTCTGCTGAGGCTGGCAACTTGGCGTCAAGCTCCGACGATTCCGGTTCTTCTCTCGAGGACGTGAAAGTGTACATCCCGCCAGACAACCTTGGCCCCTCTCCATCGTCTCCGTCGTCGTCCTCAGGCTTGTCACCAAGTGCAAGTCGGAATCGGATCATCATCCATGCGCTTGTTCCCTTGGCAAGGCTTGTGAGCTACTCGAGTCGGTTGCGTGCGTTGACGGGCGGGATGGGAACCTTTACGATGGAGCTCCACGGCTTCGCACAGACGAGTCAAGAGCGTGAAAAGCAAATCTTGCGCGAGCTGGGCAAGGCATTCTGATATCCGCGCTCACAACCGCAGTCACCGATTTGACCCTCGGCCCAGACACCTTTCATTCAGAACGTAATTCGAAGGACCGACCACCAGTATTTCCTCCCATGTCTCCGACCTGCATCAGACTCTCCTGCTCGCATCTTTCGCTTGTACTCGCTGCACAGAACCTACGCAAAATCACCACTTTTCTTCACTCGCTCCTCTCCTTTCCCATCTGAGGTGCGTGTACATAGATTTGTCGCAAGGTAGGAGGAGACTCCGTGAGAGGAACTGAGATGTTCCACGGCGATATGAGATGTTCTTACCGCCGCCTGATGCTCAACTGTGGACCTTTTCGAGAAGCCCATCGCGACATTCGTCACACCTCTGCCATTCTCCTCCAAGTGACACTTTCGCCCTGCCATCAGCCTCTGCATCTATCCCACAGTGTGCACCAAACGGTCCGAGAGTCAAGTTGTCGCGATGCTTCCCACACGGCCCGATTTAGTCAAACTCTGTCTGCAGATGAAGGCGCTGTTCTTCCTTATATCTGGAGCAGGCAGGGCTCTTCCCCGAACCAGTCGATCCGGCGATAAATAGACGTTTCAGTGTCTTGTAAGCGTCAAAATTCAAGATGGTGTTCGGAGCTCGTTCCAGACCAGTTGCATCCTGACCTTCATGATTCGTCTCCTCAGCCATGCGCGATGTTCCATCCATCGCAAGAGGTGCCGATGCGGCCATGTCTTCTGAGTCTGCTTGAGAGGCTCAGACCTCTCCGCACCTCAGACCGGCTCTGCGGAGGCAGCAACGCAAGGGATGATTGCGCGCAGCCGCTACTCGATGCCAGTTCTACATACCTACCTTTCTTCAGCTGAGGCAGCAATAGTCGCGGCCCAGCATGGTCACGATGCAGCCAGAGACGGAAGTGGGAACGTTTTTCCCTACCATTCAGGTCCTCATGGCGGCGGAGCATGAAATCTACAGCCGCGATACTTGGCCGCGCTTGCATCCAAGGTGGTGTGTATGGCGACAAGCGAGAAAGGGCTCCACCACCTTTGTGCGCGTCCATTCAGGCGAGAATACATCCTATCGTTGCTCTTTGCTGCAGGACCTGGAATCATGAGCTCACCACCTCTAGACGCTGTGGACTTCTAGCTGTCGCGAACGTCGACGCAACATCAGCACCCTCCTCGTCCCCTCGAGAGGCTCACCCACCACCAGGACATATCTTCCAAGCTCCATCACACTGTCACCTTCGGCAATTTTTCGCTTGCTTGTATAAGCTGGCACAGAACACCCTTGCAAAGAATCTACCGCTTCTCCTCAATCCATTCTCCTCACACACATACACACACACACACAGGGACACATCCTTCCTTTCTGAGGTGCGCACCCACACAAAGTGTCATACGCACACTTGGGGCCTGGAAAATGCCCAGTAGAGTGTAACAAATGCATGTACTCAATGTTCCATTGCAGGGGTTTCTAATTGGCTTCTGTAGCAGATGGGGCACCACCACCTACTCCCTGCTCATTCGTGAATGGCGTCGTGGAGTCTGCAGCAGGTGCAGAGGCAGCGGCCTGGTTCGCTTCAGCGCCAGCTCCGTCCTCGGCTGGTGATAGTTGAGTTGCGGCGGCAGCGTCAGTCGACTGCTGCTCGGCGTTAGACGTGGCCAGTGGAACCGCCTCTGCACTGGCAGCGTCGGGCACAGCCGCAAGGTTCGCACCTGCATCCACAGGTTGCACATCCTCATTGTTGCCTGTTGCTGATACCTCGCCCATCGCCGCACTTGGTTGGGCACCGTCTTGAGCATCGTTGTCACCATCTTGGTCCTCGTCTGCATCCGCATCTGCGTCCGCGTCCGCATCTGCATCAGCCTCGGCCACAACACTTGTAGGCGCTGCTGGCACGACACTCGCAGCTTCTTGAATCGCCGCAGCAGGAGGGAGATCCGTCTCCATGGGTACTTCCGCGACTGACTCTGGTGCGGCAGCACGGATTGTATCAGCTGCGGGAGCCGGAATCTCTTGAGGAGGCGGCTGAGACATGGCCGCAGCCTGCTCAGCCGCAGCCGCAGCCGCAGCGGCCGCTGCTGCTGCTTGAGCTTGCGCCTGTGCCTGAGCCAATGCCTGAGCCTGCGCTAGCGACGCGCTGTTGTGCTGTTGCTGCTGCTGCTGCTGCTGCTGCTGCTG
>LAXH01000026.1:11614-29395 GCA_001006505.1 Tilletia horrida
TCGCGCAGGGCGGTCCGCAGCGGTTCGGGCGTCTGGGCTCGGACGAGGCCGGTGAGACTGACAATCGGACCTGCAGATGGCGCTTGTGCCCACGCCTCCTCTCCTTCGTCTCCGCCTCCTCCTGATTGCGAGCCAGTTGGTTTCCCTGACTCGCCCTCGAGCTCGTCGTCGTCAGCGGGCGCTGAGCCGGCAGTGTCGAGGATGTGCTTGAGATGGCGCATGCGCTTGGCGTGCGAGCTGCGAAGCTCCTTGTTCTGCGCACGGAGCTCGTCGCGTCTCCTCTTCAGATCGGCTGCATTCTTGGATGCATAGATGGAAGGAGGAACTTGGATCATGTCTGTATATCGTGAGAAGGAAGTTGCATGATCAGACTAGACCGCTTCCTTTCGGGGCTTTGTTATTGGCTATATGCGGAGCTGAGAGCTCACCTATCCTTCTGGCATCGAAAACCTGGTTGAGAAGCTCGTGGTTACGGGTGTATCGGGCAATGGCAAAGTCTCTGGGCGTGCTCCTTTCAAAATCGTCGAGGACAAAATCTCCATGATTGTCGTGCTGAGGCATCCAGAGGCCCATGCCAGCATTGGGAGGCTGTCTTAATTGTTGTTGTTGCTGTGCCTGTTGTTGCTGCTGCTGTGCTTGCTGTTGTTGCTGATGATGTTGCTGTTGCTGAGCGGCAGCCATCATTTGGGCGACGACGCGCTGATCACCCTCGACTCCTTGAAAGGGCGGCATGCCTACTTGCGGGTGCGGCTGTTGTTGTAGCTGTTGAGGCGGCGCAAAAGGGTGGACATGTGGGCCCTGCTGCTGTTGAGGCACGCCAAAGGGCATCTGTTGGAAGGCGATGGGCTGACCGTGCTGCGGCGGGTGTCCGATATGAGGTCCCTGAGGCCCACGCGCGTAGAACTGGGCAGCCAAGTGTGCTTGTTGCTGCTGTTGGTGGTGCTGTTGTTGTTGTTGCTGTTGGAATAGATGCTGTTGGTGCTGTTGGAACTGGTGGGCAGCGATGTTGCCCGGTGTTGCTTGGACAGTTGCTTTGCGCTTTCTGCCCTTGCCAGCTGCGCCGATGGGCCCAGACGGGGTTCCCGGTGTGGCAGCATCGACGGGCGGAGTGTCGACCATTACGGATTTCCAAGTGATGCCCTGTATCTGATTCGAGTGAGATGAAGCTTGCCTGCTGGTTGACGCAGACCGCAATGAGATGAGAAGCGGGATGTGTGTATGTGCGCACGAAGCAAGGCTCAGTCAGTGCGGAAAGCTGTCTGTGAACGAGGGTTGCGGGTTCAGCCGTCCTTGTTGGATTCCTTGGTGAGTCGCGTCTGGATGAGTGCCTTTGAATGAATGAATGCATCCAGCTTCTCTCTCTGCCTGGAAGTCGCGTCGCGTGTTCGGCCGATGAAGAGCGTGGCTCAGGTCACGTGTCCGGCCCTGAAATCCAGACCGGCTTTGAGACTTTGCATGCATTAAGAGACTCTGGCCCGAGACCAGTCTCACGGCTCCGCTGGTGAGTTTGTAATGGAGGCGCGAGAGATCTAATCCAGAGGAACAAAGCGTGTTTCTCTCTCCTTCAGCATCGAACGACCTCCCTTCGGAATCCCTGCTCCCCTTGTTCGTGCCACCTCCTCGCAGCCAAGTCGAGATCCAGCACAGCACAACGGACATCGAGTTTGATCAGCAAGGGACTGAAGAGTCGACACAATGGTATGTACAGTATGTGAGCATGTATGCGGGCTGATGTGGTCCGCACAATAGAGAGAGACACAAGGGGAAGAAGCACCACATGGTGACAGACTGACAGTCACGGGAGAGAGAGGCGGATGATCTCGCGCGACAAGATCACTTTGCCAGCGAGGAAGAACAAGGGCCTTTGTAATCGGCGAACTCTGCCTCCTGCTGACTTTTGTAATGGAAATCCAGGGTGCAAGCGTGTTGGTGTAATGCTGAGCCGGTCTTGGCTAGGAGGGACACTGGTGCAGTGCCGTGCCGTGAATGTATGCGCCCCAGCTAAGCCTTTCTTCTCCCTCTCTCTCTCTGTGTTCGTTCCCGTACTTGAACCAGATCCGCCTTTGACTCGGCTTCCCTTCCCACCTTTTCCCCTCCTCATCCCTCTCTTCTCTCTCCATCCCTCGTCCCTCTTCTCTCTTTGCCGGTCTTCTTCCGCTCTCCTCTCCTCTATCTCTCACCTTCTCCTCTTCCCGTTGCGTTTGCGAAGCACCCACTCACCCTTCTCACCTCCCACCACCAACAACTTCAAGGTATCACACAAGGCTTGACGCTTTCTGTCTTCCCATCACCCACCCAGCCTCACCCCAAGCAAGTTCGAATCCTCTTCTCTCTCTAGCAGCAGCAGCAGTCCGATTCCCTCCCCATCCTCTCTCTGTCTCTCTCCGCAGAAAGCATTCTATACATTCTCTACTTTCGTCAGCCAACCAACAAGTCAACTGTATTCCAACACACCCTCCCAAGATGCGAACTTACTCACTCCTCACCGTCCTCATCCTCGCCTTCCTGGCCTCTGCCTCCCTGGCCATCGCCTCCAGCCCAGTTGCTGCCGACGCCACTGACCTCGTCCTCCAACACGCTCGCTCCCACAAGCACAACTCGAGCCCTGCCAAGCTCCACCGCAAGCGCAAGTCGTGCAAGGCCAAGTCCCACGGCAAGAAGAAGTCCTCCAACGGCCTCGCCGGAGTAGGAAACATCACTGTTCACGACTCGGGCGCCGTCCAGCGCGGCATCTGCTGGGGCATGGATGACTCCTATGCTAGCAAGCTCAAGGGCTCCAAGCTCTCCTGGTACCACCACTGGCAAGGAGGCCGTGTCTCCGGTCTCGACGCTCAAGGCGCAGAGTATGGTGAGTTTGATCTCTTTCCCTTGGTCCTTCTGATGCGCATACATTATTAGATTCAGATTGGGATCTGACGCATGTTCGTCTCATCTCGGATATTCTCTCTCGCCACAGTTCCCATGTTCTGGGGAAGCCGATACAACTACCTCTGGGACCAACGCAAGGCTTCCTTTGGCAAGAACCTGCCCAAGCACATCATTGCCCAGAACGAACCCGATGTCAAGAGCCAGTCCAACGTTGACCCCTACACCGCCGCTTCTGACTGGATCCAGCAACTCGGCCCTTACCAGAAGAAGGGTGTCAAGGTCACCACTCCTCAGATTGTCTACGATGTCAACTGGATGTCCACCTTCATGAACCAGCTCGAGAAGAAGGGTTACAAGCCCGACATCATCGCCCTCCACTGGTACGGCGGCTCCAACCAGATCGACTCGTTCAAGGCCTACATCCAGAAGGTGCACAACAAGTGGCCCAACCTTCCCATCTGGATCACGGAGATGGGTGTCACCCGTACCGGTGCCGGCTCGCAGTCCCAGGTGCTCAACTTCCAACGCGAGGTCATGAACTTTGTCGACAACTCTGGCTACGTCAAGCGCGTCGCTTGGATCGGTGCCTTCATCGAGGGCCAAGCTTACGATAACTTCATGAGCAACATGAACGCCTTTTTCCACCAGGGCGGCGTCCAGGGCTGGGCTCGCTTCTTCCTCTTTGGCAACTCTTCGTCCAAGCGTGACCTCGAGTTTGTCAACGCTGCTGCTTCGGCCCGCGGCGATGTCATCGACATTGAGGACGAGCGCAACACTGGACTCCACTTCGAGGCCTAAATTTTTGAGGACCATCTCAATGACCGACTGAGCATCTTCCATTCTCGCCACCGGTGGGCGGGAAGAAAAGTTCTGATGTCCAGCCCAGCTCAAGCCCCATGCAGGACATCGCATCCCAGGCCCAACAACCCTTTGACTTAATCTTTCGAAACTGGAATTTCCTCCGTAGAATACTCGTACTCTTCCGCGAAGGGCCCGAGAAAGGAACGACCGAGAACTGTGTTCCTCGCTCAGCGAAACAAGAAAAGACCTTCACAACGACACTTGCAAATCTCCGATCCACACCCCCCAGCAAATCTCAAGGTTTCCCCCAGTAGCCAGGCGCTTCTGGACATCCAAGTGACTCGCAATTCCTTCATCGCAATCCGCACAACCACGACCCAATCATCATTATTTCTCTCCTCCCAAGAAGACACGGCAAACGAGTAGGGCATTTGGATCCACCCTCCAACCTTCCCCCCTTCATGGGTGAACGGCAACAAAATTCAAACTCTCGTTATGTCAAATTCATCAACTCGACTCGGTACTGTACAATCCCCCATCCTCAATCGTCCAACCGTTCAAGAGGACAAACCTCTTGACAGTCTTCGATCCTCACTTCCCTTCGACCCAATCCCGTTCGATTTTCTTCCTCTCTCTTCTTTTTCCGTTCTTCCCGCTAGACGGTGGGATGGAAGGAGGAGTGCGGGGGAGCTGGCTTCGTACGGCTTTGGTGACTGGGTTGGTCCACCGATCAAGACGTGCAAATCCCGATTCCTGCGGCGCCATCCCCCCTTGTGAATCTTTGTCTGTAGCTATCCAACTCTGTAGCATGTACCGTTGGGCCAACTTCTCTGGCTAGATGGCGGCTTCTTGGTACATGTTCAGGGGGCGATGCATTCACGAATGGAATCTGTTTTTCGCAACAACCTTTTGCTGGTCGTTGCAGACTTGCAAGTGTGAAGGACCTGCTGAGATTCAAAGGGGAGGATGAACAGCAGAGACGGTCGCACGACGTTTCGATACAGACGCAACCGTGAGACAATAATTCTCCTCTCGCGGCCGTGACTCATCAACAATCCTGATGCAGGATGTCGACGTGTCATCAGTCATCATGGGATTCTGTGCATTACGTGTGAAATTCGAGAGAGGGAGAGGAAAAGTTCTTGTCAAGGTTTGGAAGGGGCAAAGAACAGCCAGGACGCAAAAGACTGAGAAAGGGGGAAAAGGTGACGTGAAGAGTGGAATGTTTGTGACCTTGTAAGGGAAGTGAACCAACGATGGGGAAAGACTGGAGCAGAAAGGATTTGGAAAAATTTCACACGACGCCCGCCAGGCGATCTGTGAAAAGCGGGCAAAACCATGATTTGGAAAATGCTGACGACGTTGGGAAAGCATGAAACAAACGATCATGGTATCGCCACCGGGACGGGCGCAATCCTTCGCTTCTTCTTAGGTTGCTCCGTCGACTCGTCTCCATCCCCTCCCTCTCTACGCGCGGCGGCAGTAGTAGACTCAGAAGCGGAGGATGCCTCGGCCGTACCAGTACGGATCGCAAGTCCAAGATCGCCCGTGTCTTCCGTGCCGGAGGACGACGACGTAGACGACAATAACCACGGACGTGAGTTCGATGAGGCTGATATGCCGGGTGTGGACACGGCCGACTTGGGCAATGGTGCCGCGACCGCATGCGCCGAGCTGGGCGTCGATTGAGGCGACGCAGAGGGCATCGTCAATGTCGTTGTCGAGGCAGTGTTCTTGGAGGATGAATGCTGATGCGAGGCCGATGTCGAGACTCGGTGGGAGGCTGAAGCTGGATGAGTCAGCGACGGTTGGGCATGATAGTTGTATGGAACGCCCAATTCTCCATAGTCGAAGACGACTACGGAACAGTAGCCGTCAGTAGAGGACATGACCAGACTTTGTCCATCGGGCGACCTGTCAGTTGCGAAGATCGAATGGAGAGCCAGATACAAAGTCAGTCAAGCAGCTCTTCAAGGGGCGCATCAAGCTTTGCAATCGTACTCACCAGCTCAGATCCGTAAAGCTGGCATAGTGCATATTACTGAAGCAACACACTGGACCAGTCTGTTGAGTGTCGTAGATCCAAACGCTCTCCTGTGTTGCCACAGCAAACACCATTCTGTACGGGAGGCCAATCATGCTGGGAGGCAACCCGGCCGCCGCTGCTACAGCTGATGCAGATGGCGGTGGGGCAGCAGCGCCACTCACGGAGGCCGACGTACTTGGACTCGGCATAGTCTGAGAAGCTGATTTTGGAGCTGAACCACCCTCTGTTGCGGGGCCGCCGATCGAGGAACCATTGGAAGAAGTAGGTTTCCCAGCCTCCATTCCATGAGCACCAGCTGGGGATGGCGAAGGTCCCGGTGTCCCTCTCAGATTGACGCTCAACGGAGCCGCATCTTCTTCCCTAGGCGTCGCCGAGCCTGAATAAGCCTGATTCATCGACGAGAGCGGGACGACTTTGTGTTTGCCTGCCTCAAGCGGGACCGTCAGGTGCGGCACGGCGCCATTGTCCACAGGCATGCCCGGCGTGCCGTCGCCTCGACGGAGAGGTCGAAGTTCGTACAGGATCGGTGAGAAGCTCACCACCAAAGTGGCCGTCTTGTGCCCTGGAAAATGAGCGATGGGAGCATTGCTCTTGTGCAGGCTGCCTCGCGCATACATGTACACCGTGCTTCGAGCTCCGTTGCCCTGCTGGGCGGCGGCAGCTGCGGCTGCGGCTGAAGGACCCGTTGCCGGACCACCCAAGACGGCCGGCAGCACTGTGCTCGACGAGGAAGCCCCATGCTTGCCGGTATGGGTGCGGCTGTTCGCCGAGCTACTCGGACTATGGTGATCCGGTCCAAAGCCAAAGCCAAGAGTGGTAGGACTGGCAGGTGGCGGAGCTCCCAGCATGGTTCCACCAGCCGCAGTCCCTCCTTCAAAGATGCCGCTCGGAGTGACCAGGAGCGCTCCATCTGGACTGAAATTCAACCGGCGGAAGAAGCCGCTGTAATTCTCATCACCGTACATCCTCGTGCGTGCAATCTGACCGATTCCGGATCCAGAATAGGACAGACTGCCCGCTGCGACAGCAGCCGCGGTTGCCGACGAGGACGAAGACGAGGAACCAGGTCCGCCAACACCCGACACGGCTCCGATGGCACCTACGCCACCGGAATGCTGCTGCAGCCTTTGCTTCGGACTCGGTGGGGCTCGGATGGCCGGCAAAGGCATAGGCGAAGAAGATCGAGCTGAGCGAGCCCTCGACTCGGAGCGCCGCAATTCCAGCCCACCAACACCGCCACCCTTGGTCGGTTGTTGAGAAGTCGGACCGGTCACGCCCGAGACGCTCGTCGCTGGCGTCCAGGGAACAGAAGAGGCGGTTCCAGCGTTGGCTTGGGCCCCTCCACCACCGCCTTGGCTCTGGCTCTGTGAGTGACTACCGACGGAGATGGCGGTCATGGGTGGGGACGGTGCATCGATTGCGCTTCCGCTGAAACTGGATCTGCGCGAGGGCGTGAGCTGGGGCGGGTTCATGGCGCTGGCAGTAGAGAATGGACTGGGCGGGACTGATTGGACGGGTGTAGGCGTCACAGCACGGCCACTGCTACTTGCTGCCCCGACTTGACCCATCGTGATCGAACTGGCCGAGGTGGGCGGAGGCGGCGGTGGAAGGCCAGACGACGAGGCAGCGGCAGCAGCCGCGGCAGCCGCAGCCTTGAGAGCCGACGAGCTCGATACGGGCGGCAGAATGGCCGGAGTCGAGGCAGGGGGCAAAGAGGCATTGACCATCGACGGACTGAGTAAAATTGTTCCCGGTAGCTGGTTGGAAGGTGGCAGATGAGTGCTCTGCCCAGCGATTGCACTTTCGAACGGCGTGCTGCTTCTGCCTGTGCGACCTCGGCCATGGGACGTTCTAGGGTCCGAGCCTTGTTCAGCTCCGGACTCGCTCGCTATGCTGGCATGCGAGCTTCCTCGTCGTGGCATCGGCGGCTTGGTGTGGTGATCCCAGACGAAGGACGAAGAGGCGGGAAGACCGGTTCCCGATGCGGATCCTCCTGCGCCACCTGTGAGGTGCCCTGCAGCTGATCCTGAGCCTCCCGTTGCACTCATGCTGCCTGTCCGACGGTGATAGGTCAGATGGGAATTGCGACTGACACTATGCAGACCTGCGAATGAGGAATGACTGTCGAGCGGATGACTATGCAGGTGAGCTTGGGGCTGGGTACCTCGAGGCAGGATTTGGTGAACATGCACGGAGCGGTCGCTGCTTTGGGTAGCCAGGAACTCGTTGAGCGGGTCCCAGGCCACTCCCTGAATGTGAAGGCAGTGCTCCGAAATCTCGCGGAGAATGGAGCCTGCATTGACGAGATTTCAGAGTCAGCAATGCGAGCATACGGCTCAGGACTTCTCCTCGTCGCCCCAATCACTCACCGTCGTTAGCACTGATGACGCGCAGGGCAAAGTCTGTGCCGCCGACTACCAATTGCTCTCCTGATGGGCTCCATGCGAGGTCATAGATTTCGGCGCTGGTCGGCCTTGTCATGGTTCGAACGCGCCAGTGTTCCTTTTCATAGTTGCTTGGATCGTCTGACAGGGAGTCAATCAGCTTGTCGGAGGGAATCCAGAAGAGCACATTGCCGTCTTACAAAGTCTTCCGATGTCAGCCAAAATTATGCTCGGACGGCGAGATGATTATGGGCAGGACAGACTCACCGTCTCCTGCGGTGGTAAGAAGTTCTCCCTTGGGACAGAACCTGACGACATTGACCACACCGGTGTGTCTGCTGAGAGTCGCGAGATATTCTACCCTTGGCGGGTGCGGAGCGGGTAGCAAGCTTGGGTCGGTTGTGCCAGCAGCGGCAGCCATGGCGGCAGGAGAGGGCATGTTGGGGTGTACCATCCATATCTGACAAACATTGACAAACAGCATGATGAGCACAGGCTGGAAGAAAGAAAGGCGAAAACCTAGGCCACTCACCCGAGCATTGTTGTCACCTCCAGCGGTTGCCAGACGCCAGCTCTGGCCGCCTGGCATGATGGGTGGGAGGGCATGTTTACTGGAGCTGGCGACTGAGGCAGCTATGACTTCCCCGCTAAGCGATTTACCGACTGGCAGACCAGCAGCTGTTAGCAAGGCAAACGAGAGAGGAAGAGGGTCAATTAGGCCGGCATCGTGATTCCTTGTGAAGGGAGAAATCACTTACCCTGGGCCGAGTTGTGATCGAGCACTCTCTTGAGATGGGAGGGTCCCACGGACTGGAAGTGGCAGGAGTAGATGGGGCAGACGTTGTGCCAGCGCACCTCGAGGGTGATGGAGCGGACCATGGTGCTCTGCGGCTGCGGTGCGAGTGGACGTCGTCGAGGTAGGAGATGCGATGCGATGCGTGTGTGTCTGTGTGTGGGAAGAATGAAGCAGGGGACCCTGTGGACTGCCGTCTTTCACCCCTCCACCTTGTTCCTAGCAAAAAGCGCTTTCGGAGCTTGTAAACTTCGAAGCTAAGAACGAGTAGTGCAGGCAGATTCTCGATCGTTGGGATCCCTCGCGCTCCTCTTCTCTTCCCAACACCCACTCGCCAGAAACAAGCGAGACCCGCGCAGTTCACTTGACTCGCTCTCCTGCCTGGCCCCGCACACGCGCTTGGCCCAGCCCTTCTCCAAAAAAAAAACGCACGGGGCTCCTGTCGAAATGAATGCTACATAACGCTTTGAAACGCGCTCGACGCGCCTCGCGTGTTGAACCGCGTTTCCGCCCTCACGCGCGTTTTCGGCCGGCACTCCGGTCCGAGATTACCGCCCCGCCTCACCTCCACTTTCCCAGAACCAGAGATTTTTGGAATCTTCCTGGTTGGATGACATGCAAGAGACATCCAGCAGCAGCACACAATCGCTCAAACAGAAACCATGGCCGACACTGCTACTGCTCCGGCTCAGGCTGAGCAACATGTTCCGCCGCCTCGAATCCCTGGTATCGCATCCATCAAGCCAGAGTGGGTTTCTGCCGGCTTTGTTTGTGTCACAAGACACGAGTTCATTTGAGTATGCTGACCTCGCCTCCACTTTGCGCAGATATGTCCTTCGACCTGTTGGCAACATGCGCGGTCCAAGCCGGCGCGAGAAGGAAGAAGCTGCAGCTGCTCAGGACGGTGCCGCGCAGCCAGCATCTGGCGCAGATGTTTCCGACAAGCACGACTCCAAACGTTCTTTCGATGCTGCCCAAGCTACCGACGGTCAAGATGAGGACGGCGGCGACAATGACGATGATGCTGCAGAAGCAGCGGGCGTCAGAGGCGACGGCCAAGGCAAGAAGAAGGCACGCCGAGGTCAGAACAAGGCTCGCAAGATTCTCAAACAAAGAGACGAGGTCCGCATGTGCAATGCATTCATGATCGGTAAATGCGGATTCGGCAAGGAGTGAGTAGGATCCATCTGCTACGTCCAGATTATCCAGTCGGAATGCTGATCGTTTTCCGGTCACAGATGCCGCTTCTCTCATGATCTCAGCGCATATGTTGCTGCCAAAGAGCGAGACCTTACCTTCATGCCACAACCTTCTGCTTCAGGATCGCTGCGCGAGCTCACAGATGGGGCGAAACAAGCTTATCTCGACAAGCACTATTCCACATCAGACCCTTTTGTCCTCTCCGCCTCAGGCCAGCCAGCCGATACTCGGGAAGAGGATCTCCTACTAGGCTGCATCGACACTTCCGTTCGATGCCCTGTCTACGACCAGGTCGGCGAATGCCCCTCAGGATGGAAGTGTCGCTACTTGGGCGGACATGTGCGCATCCTTCCGAAGGCGGAGGCGGACTCATCAGACGCAGCTTTGAATGGAGAAGCAGGATCTGCTTCGCAGAGAATAGGCAATGTTGAGCTGTTGGGTCTGCCTCTGCCCGACGCCCAGGCGACATCAGGCGACACAGGAGATGATGACTTCAGACGGGGCGAGAAGAACTACATCACAAAGACGGCGCTGAGGGAGCTGAAGGCGCGGAAGGTGAGAGCTGAAGACCGCATATATTCGCGTGTTCGTGAATCGGCTGAACACACTCTCGATTCAACTACTCAAGTACCCACTGACGAAGACCCGGAAGGTGATGAGCATCCTCAACTCTGAAGTGGAAGAAGCGGTCCAGACGAACGGCAAGGCAAAAAGATTGCCGCCCATTATTATTTCAGACGAGGACGAGAAGGAAGCAAAGTCCGATTTGAGTCCTGCAGATATCGAAGACATGCTGATGAACGGCATTGATCCGCGGTCGGCTCATGCCACGCAACAAGACGGAGATTCCGTCGCTGTGGACAAGGCTCGAGTCCGGCCGACCGAAAAGAAGAGGCTTGATTGGAGGAACAAGCTCTACCTTGCGCCGCTCACAACAACAGGGAATTTGCCCTTCCGCAGGCTCTGTGCCTCCTTTGGATCCGACATTCACTGTGGTGAGATGGGCCTGGCGGAGAGCTATTTGAATGGCCAGGGATCCGAATGGAGCTTGATCAGGAGATGGGAGGGCGAGCGCATCTTCGGGACCCAAATCTGCGGGAGCAAACCGAATCTGCTGGTGCCCGCGGTAGAGGCTCTTGTCAAGGAAGTTGGCTCAGGGCTGGACTTTGTCGACTTGAACTGCGGCTGCCCGATCGATCTCGTGTACAAGCGTGGAGCGGGCTCGGCATTGTTGGACCATCCGGGCAAGCTTGGCAAGATATTGCGGGGCGTCAATGCTGTGCTCGGCGAGATTCCGCTGACGATCAAGCTGCGCACGGGCACGACGGCGAAGAACACAACACACAAACTGTTTGCGCGCTTGCAGACCGAATGGGGCGTCAGTGCGGCGACGCTGCACGGTCGGAGTCGCAAGCAACGATACAAGAATTTGGCCGACTGGGACTATATCAAGGAGTGTGCCGATACCTTGAGAGAGTCGGTCCGGACGTGGAACGAGGAGAGCCGGTATGCGGAAGAGCCGGAGATGGTTCCTGTGCCCATTTTTGGGAATGGAGACGTGTATAGCTGGGAGGATTACCGGGATAACATGGCTAGGACAGGTGTCGATGGCGAGATGGTGGCTCGAGGTGCGCTCATCAAGCCATGGGTGTTTACTGAAATCAAGGAGCAGCGGACTTGGGACATCAGCAGTCGGGAGCGCCTTGACATGTACCGACAGGTGAGTCCACGCCATCTGCGCCAGGTACCAAACCGACCGGTGGCAGAGTCAGCTGAATGTGTTTCTTGTGCTTCCTGATTCTAGTATGCCGAGTATGCGATCTCGCACTGGGGCTCAGACACTCAAGGCGTGAACACGGCCCGGCGATACTTCTGCGAAGCCCTCTCTTTCACCCACCGCTACGTGCCTGCGGGCATTCTTGAGCACCTGCCCCCGCGACTGAATGACCGACCGCCGGTGTTCCGAGGTCGAGATGAGCTCGAGACTCTGCTTGCCAGCTCGAATTCAGCTGACTGGGTCAAGATTTCGGAGATGTTCTTTGGCAAGGCGCCAGAGACCTGGCACTTTATTCGTGAGTGTGATATTTTCACACATTTTGAGTGCTCAGATTTACTCATGAAATGTGCTTTGCTTTGCTTTGCACTGGTGGTCACATACAGCCAAACACAAGTCGAACTCTTACGAGGATGCCGGCACGGAGCAACAAGGATGATCTGACAACATGCGCGGACATTGTGATTCATACTGCTGCAAATTTGTCGAGATCCACTTCTGGCTGTCAAATCGTATGCTCAGATTGGACTTCTGGTCTCGTTCGCGGCGACACGCTTGACGTGGCGAGAGCTGTCGACAAAGTACATGAAATCGCAATGGAAGTTGAGCGCCTGGAATTGCGAGCCGGCACCGGTTCGGGTGACACCCATCTCCGTGATCCAGATGGGAAGGTTGGGCCACTTGTTGTGCACCTTCTGGATGTAGGCATTGAATGAGTCGAACTGGTCCGAGCCGCCGTACCAGGCGTCGCAGGGGCCGGAGAGCATTAAGTTTAGAAAGTTGTGCTGTTGTGGCCTGCCCGAGAAATCTACATCTAAGTTAGAGATTTGCGGACCGTACGGGCAGCCGGGCTCTTCTCGATGTGCTCGACGAACGCCTGCTGCTCCGGTGTCCGACATTTGGAGAAGAAGTCGGTGAACAATCGATACGCCTGCTCGTCGACCTCGAGCTCGCGAGGAAGGTCATTCATTGGCCAAAGTCCGTACATTTGTGCATCGCGGATGGTCGTTTCCCAGTCGAGCCAGAGCTGTTTGGCTTGACCGTATGGCGTGGAAGGGATCGAAGCATCGGAAAGGATGTCTCTTTCATCCTTGATCTTGTTCTTTTGTTGCCAACCTGTAGCCTTCTCTGCGATCGGCTCTGGATCAGGCGTCCCCTCATTCGCCGCCTTGGCCTTTTGTTGAGCGGCAAGGATAGCGCTGGCGGTCAGTCTGCGCGCCTCTGGATCTGCTACTTGCTGGATCGCAAACCACAGCATGGTGGTGAAGATGGCCTTGCTCCTGAACGGCCGCGCAAAATCACGGACGCTGACCTTTTCCGGCCTTCCATCGCCCTTTCTGAGGGACTCATACACTTGCCAGACTCTCTCCGGGTGGCCGACTGAAGTTCTCGAGAGAAGTTGCAAGTATGCGGCGTATGCTCGACAAAGGGGGGCCGTATGTTTCTTCAATTGTAGCGCTTTGGCGGTGTGGGACTTGTGGTAGATCGCTCCGGAGCCCTGAGCCACTGGCGCATCATCTGATTTGCCGGATGGGACGGCCTCGCTCCGATGTCTGGTTGTTTCGCGCGCTCTGGACCTAACTTCGGGACTTGAAATCCAGTGCATGGAGCCGTCGTGATGGAGCCGCTTGAGATCGTGAGCGAGCCGATCGACTTGCTGCGCGAATGTCGCCTGCTCTTTGAGATCGACGTGCATATACCTCGCGATGTTGCTCAGTCCGTCAAACATGATCGTCAAAGTGACAGCGGAAGGGGCAATGCCGTCTTTCTTCATCTGAAAAGGAGATGCGGATGGGACGAGAGTATTTGAGCCGGCTTTGCCATCAAAGTCAGAATTTGGGTGCTATTGGACCGAGCTCACCTCGTTGTATATTGAAAAGGCTTGTTTTCGCTTGCCAGCCAACAATGCGAGCCTCATCCGTTGGTTGTACAAGAGCGGGCCTGACACCAACTGTGGTTTGAGCACAGCAGTACTGACCATCTCTTCCGCCTTGCGAAAGTACAACTGCGCGACAGAATCGGTGCTTGACATCCAGTGGTTCCGCTGACTCTGGTTGATGGTCTTGCCATCCCACAGCTTGGCCTCTGCTTCTTCGACTTGGTCGGCCATTGTTTTCAGCTGCTTGCTGAGCGCGTTTGTGATCTTCCAGGTGGAGCGATTTCTGCTGGGCTCAGGCCTGATCTTCGTATTCCGAGCAGTTGGAGGATCGGTTGGTGACCCTCTTCTGGAAGCTTGAGACGCGGGATCTCGTGTTCGGGCCTCGTAGCTCTTCTGGCTCGAATCTTTGTCAACCGATCTCCAGATTGCCCCACTTCCTTTAAAAGGAAGGCCAGTCGATGGCGTGCGTCGGACTAATGGATGGACGAGGATATCTTTATAAGCCCCTTTTCGCGAGAAGGTTCTGTTCTCTCCCTTCGATCTGGCCGCCTTCCTGAATGGTTGGCTCTCCAGAGTCTTCCGCGAGGTGCTGGCGTCTGACCATTGACTGTACAGCCTGGCACCGCTGCCACGCAGGTAGCACGAGCAGTTTGAACCCTGGATACAGCTCAATGCAGATCTTGCGAGCACGAGGGTTGTCGACATCAGTCCCAAATGATCGGCGCATGCTCACCGCGACCGATCAAGGGAAGCTGTGCAATTTTTGGGACGGGGCCTCAAATTTCTGCGCATTTTCCCACGCTGCGCCATTCTTGAAAACAAAGGGAAAGCTCAACAGTCACGTAGAGTAGAAAGAATCATCGACTGTCCGTCCATCCCCCTGGCCCTTGCGATCCAAGAAGCTTCCTCAACGCTGTTCATCCTCTCTAGCTTCTCGCCGAGGCGACGCTTACAAGCTGGATCTGCTGCTGATTTCTGGCAAGATTTTGCAGGGCGAAGATTTGTTTGGGCATAAGCTTTTGTTTGGGGCCCCCCCGGGGGGGGGAGGGGGGGCGAAAAGAACAGTTCTCATGGAACCTTGCCTTTTTTGGTCCCATGAATGCTCGTATCCGGACAAGGAAGCCTGCAGGAGAATGGACCTAGGAAGCTGTGACTTCGCTCTCTGCTGGGGTTCCCTGGTGGCGCCGCAACATTCCTTGTTCTCTGACAATGGTTCTGGCATCGACTTGTGGCTGAGTGAAATGTACCTCATCACATCGATACTGAGCCACCTCCCTTTCGGCGAGAACAGCGGAGGGCTCTGGATCGGTCAGTGAATGACCGATCGGCATGCCACCCCCCGGAATTTGCAATTGTCGCCAGTATGTCCTTCCCGCATGTGTACCTCCTAAGAAAGCGCTCCTTGCCAATTTCCAGAGCCGTGTCTATTAGAAAGCAAGCAAGCTCAAGGTTATGCATGATACAAGGAGGGTTCATCAAGAGCTGATCCCACCAGACTGCAACATCGGAACCAAGTAAAGCCGGTGCTCAATGTATCTGTTTCCAACATGCGCGACCCATTTCAAGGTTACATGTTGGGCAGGGAGGAGCATTCATCGATCTGATCGCAAAGCTGCGCCGGCTCATCCAGCACCTATACGCTCTCCTGTGAGCAGGACTAGCGAGAGAGCGACCGGTTCCTGCACTATTGAGGACGTGTCAGGAACACAGCTGCAAGTGAACCCCGATTCGTTATGGCACAATGATCTGTGCAAGGGCCCATAACAATTGCCGCTCCATAGCAACTCCAGGACAGCTTTCGACTTCACAGTGAGACTACATACGCAACACGCCTCGCTTTGATTTTGAAAGGAAGCAGACGCTCTGCTGGATGGTGCTGCTGAACTTGCTCAGAGCCAGAACCGGACCAGGCTCCCAACAGTCAACGCCTCTTGGATCCAGCTCACAATCCGTGAGGCAACCTTGAGGCCGGATTTACCGTCGAAAATCATGAGATCCAAACACACGGCACAAACAAATCCACCCTTCACATGCAGAGGCCCCCTTCCCAGAGCTTATTTGATTGCCGGGGAGAAACACAGCAACCCTCGCTGTGCCGCGCGCTCACTCGAAGTGAGAGGGCGTGAAGCCCGTGCCCGTCTGACCATCGATGTGAACACAAAGTTGGAACAAAGGCATGGCTGATCCGGGCAGAGTGGATGAACGGAGACCAGCCCGAAACGCTGACCCTGAGCCCGGTTTCTGGTAGCCGCCCGCCGTGCAGTCTCTCTATGCACCACCTTGAATCTGGAATCCTGCCCTGCTCAAACCTGCAGGCGTGCTCCATCATGGGCTTGTCGGTGAGCAAGGTCCAGGTGAGGTGTAGGTCTGCAGGCTGTGAGCAAGAGGGTATCTCCGTACATACAGCTCGTACATGAGCAAAGCCCGTGCTGCCGCTGCCGCTGCAAATATCAGCACCCCTTTCCAGGCCTTGCGTTTGTGCCACGGGACCGGTGAGATTGAACGGAGCGAAGGCGAGGGATTGGAGAAGGCTGAGGTCAGCGACAGGTGGAAGGTGCGAGCCCGAGGCTGATAGGATTGACCCAGAACCTGGAGCGGCAGCAGTCTCTGTGTCGTGAAGTCGAGACAAGGACTATGCCGAGGCAGCGCCTCCGGGGAAAGCGGGAAGATGAGGCTCGACCTTTGACCTGAGACAAAGGGTGAACAAGGTTCGTGGAACGGCCGTGAGCATATCGGCTTTCCACCATGGGCCCGGTCTTGGGCCAAAGTCGTGGTGAGCCAAAGGTTATCGAGGACTGCGATGGACAGATTATTCAGAGGTTAGGATACATGCAACCCAGGGCCCCTGTTGCTTGTTTTGGGATAGGGAACACACAAATAGTTAGTTAAGCTCGAGCGAATGAGAATGGTCAGACGAAACTACAGAAGAGACGTATCAGCCGGAGAGGAGGTTCACGCAGATAGAAGACCATTGTTGGCTTCAACGGCAACTGAGCTGCTGCTTGCTCTCTGCCACACGGGCAGCGTCGGTGTGTGGGATGAAGGCGGACAAACGATGGAACCTGCTGCTGCTGCTGAGGCTGCAGACGCACAGAAAGCGGTGTTGCATTCCGCAATCGTACGTACGAAATGTCTGCATTGGTCGTGGTATGCATCCTTTTCGAAGGGCCACGGCGACACGCTCCGTCTGATTCGAGGTCATGGTGGAAGGGGGAGGTTGTGGAACCCAGCCTATTGTTTGCTTTGTACGCAAACAAAGACGCCTGCCCGTGCGCGCAGAGACTTGCGCCCTCCACCTTTTCCAGATCTCTCTTGTCTGTACTGAGCATGCAGATATGCAATGCACGACGAACCACGTACGATACTTGCACCTGTTTTTGCTTCTCCGTCCTTCGGATTCGAGGTCGGAGGTCGACTGTGATGGATGGTGCATACGCAGATCTGCAACTTTTGTGCGCAATGGATGCATCTCTGAGTTGGCGAAGGAGACAGGTGGGGCGGCGTTTGGTCATTGCAAACGGTTGCGAGAAGCGGCTCCGAGTTCATATGGTGAGTGCGAGTTCCCACGCTTCCTTCCCTCAAACTCGATCGAAACCGCCCCTCTCCCCCTTTCTCAGTCGATCCTTTTCACTGTCCTGCTGATGTGTGTGCATACAGTATTGTCTGCGTGCCTATGTTCATATGGAATCTCGATGAGCATGGTCCATCGAGAACCCATCCTCGCCTCCTCCTCTCACAACAATTGGACAATAGCGATGGGAAGCTCTTGTTTTGTTCCCACCCATGACACTTTGAATTGAATTTCGTGCTTTGTTTTTTTGTTGTTGCAAGTCCGCCATTGTTGGTGCAAGAAGTGCAATAATGTGCCTGGCAATGGGAGCATGCACACTCACCTTGCGCCTGCTGTACAGTGCCTTCCATGCATCGGAAGCAGCAGCAGCAGCAGCAGGTACGATTGTAAAGCGCCTTATTACTGTGCATGATGCGGAGTATGTCCAATAGGGAGAGAGAGAGAGAGAGAGAGAGAGAGAGAGA
>LAXH01000026.1:29422-66059 GCA_001006505.1 Tilletia horrida
GGAGGAGCCTGTGGGAATTAAGCTTTCTGTGGACCTCCTGAAAATGCATGTTTCGACCGTTGCTAGACCAGGGGGTTGCCATCGGCATGCCACCATCCCATCCCACAACCCCCTCTCTACATTCCGACTGTCACTTCACCCACTCAGTCGGCCTCTCGATAGCCGGGCGCGCACCAAATGTTTGGAATGTGCATCGACGCACGCACTATGTACAGTATGGTTGTCGATGGTGAGTGAGTTGGCAATGCATGCATCGCACTTGGCAGAGCTCACCCACCCTAAATCCAAGCTGGTGGATCTCACTACTCTCTTCTCGCGTTACTGAATCTCGATGCTCGAGGCCAAGGGCCAAGCTTGTAATCCCCCATGCCTGCCTCTGACTCTCTCCATGTCAGGGGCTGCGACACAAAGTAATCGATGCTGTACTGTGTGTCGCTGATCCTTGTGCCCCCCTCCACTCCACTGCGACTCCACCTGGATGCCAGGCAGCCTCAAGCTTCCTTGCGCTCGAGCCTCTCGTGACCAACCCCCCTCCTTCCTCCCTGCTGCTGCTCCGTCTGCCTCCTCGGAGCCACTCTCAAGCTTCCACCCGGGTCTGGCTGCGAGATTGCGACAGTGGCAGGAAGGAGACATCCACACCTTCCTTGACCAAGTCTCCGCTCTCTGGCTTGCATTCATTTGGCTTCCATTTGAACCTTTCCGAAAGGGCCTGGGTTTCCTCCTTTAACCCTTTCCTTCTTCTTCTCAACACATAACACTCAGCCCTTTTACAGATCCTTGAGCATTTGGAATTACACCAATACACACTTTACCCTCACACCGGATCTTGCAGGGAGCTTGATCTGCTTCTCTGCACTGGCGATCGCTGAAACCATCGGACAAGGCTGTTGCCACAGGAACGCCGTCCATTCCTCTGCTCTTCTGCACACAGGGGCCCCTCCATACAAAAGCGATCGACACGACGGCCGAACCCAAAACCGCTCAACCGTCTCCCTCTTGTCTTTCCTCCCTCCCCCCCTTTTGATATCCCCCCCTTCCCAACTGTCTCTCCCTTCCGCTCCGCTGAACCGTTTCCTTCGTCAACACCACCAACTCCTCCAACCTTCGATCTCGCTCTCCACACACACTCACATACGCAGGTGTAGGCCAAACCGGTTCACCAGACTCAACATCGCTGGCAGTCCAACAGGCCATCTTGAGCAGGTACGTCTTCATCTCGACGTCGCCGACGTTGATCATGGCGACCGCCAGTGGTTCTGATCCAATTCATTTCTTGGTGCTTTATGCAGTCAATCATTTATCCGCAGCTTGAATGGATCACCAATACCCCATTGGAACCGCAGCTTTCGGTACAGACAGACTTCAAAATATTACACTCGCCGAGCGAAGAGGGTTCGAAGCCCTGCCTCTGGTCACACCAATCCCCATGGGCGACATGTTCGCTCCCGAGCATCAACTCCAGCTACACCATCAACTTATCCACCACCACGGCATGGCCATCCCCATGCCCATCAGCGCACCTCCTACCGTCTCATCAGCTCCAGTCCAAGCACAACCACTCAAACCAAACAACAACCTCGCTGCCAACAAGCTCCCCGGCCACCAAAAACCCGAAGGCATGCCGTCGAGTTGGAGTCAAGACGACGACAAGAGACTTCGTGCTGCCGTTGAGAATGTCTCCTGCGGCCGGACCGGGCCGGGCAGCGCCACACAGAATGCAGCCGCCCTCAGCGGGACCGCAGGTAAATCATGGAACCGCATCGCCATGGTCGCCTTTCCCGATGGACCCCACGACAAGGACTCGTGTGCGGCAAGATGGAAGGCACTTAATCAGCCCAGCAGCGTCAAGGGCCCCTGGTCAAAACAGGAGGACAAGCAACTCATCCGCCTCGTCGACCAGTACGGGCCCGAGCGCTGGGTGACCATTGCCGAGAAGCTCGGCACCCGCACGGGCAAGCAATGTCGGGAGCGCTGGCACAACCATGTCGATCCGACCATCAACAAGGCATCCTTCACCCCCGAGGAGGACGCCATCATCATGAGCATGTATGACAAGATTGGCAGCAAGTGGGCCGAGATGAGCAAGGTCCTCAAAGGTCGACCCGACAATGCGATCAAGAATCACTACAACACTACCCTCGTCCGGCGGAGAAAGCTGATGGAAGCTGTGGACAAGGTCGCTGCGGCTCAGACACATCATCTTGAACAAGTGCAACAAGAGCAGTTGCATCATCAACGCCAACATCAGGAACAGGCTGCGGCTGCCATGGCTGCTGCCGAGTCTCAGAGACAGCAACAGCAACAACAACAGCAACAGCAGCAACAACAGCAGCAACAACAACAGCAGCAGCAGCAGCAGCAATTTCAACAGCTTCATCACCACCACCATTTGATTCCGCAAGGGCCCATGTCGGCTCCTCCTATGACACATGCCCAAGATCCCATGTTTTTGGCTGCAGTCATGGAGCACCGCAGGATGGTGGCTCAACAAAATGGACAGACAATAATTACACACGACGGCACCATGTCGAGTCCATACATCGGCAGCGGAGGCATGTCGATCATCCCCTTTGGCTACGACGGACAAGATTCGGATCCAGCGCTGCTGAGTGGTGGCGGCCTTGTCAGCTCCTTCGAGGACCGTTCTGGCCTGGGCGGGTCCGTCATGGCACGCTCGGCTTCCATCCCTGTGCAGTCGCAAGGTCGTCTCGGAGTACCTGTTCCCCTGCAACGATCTACATCCTACACCAATGGATTTGTGCCTCCTCCGGCCGCTCCGGGCAGCACCTTCCTCACACAGGACGAGTATGGCAACATCATCTCGACTGGTGGCGATGTGTCACAAGCAGGTTCGAGTTTCCCCGATCCCAGCTCGATCCAATTCAACGGCTTTGGAAACATCCCCCACATGGTCATCTCAAGCCAGGACAGCTACAACAGTTTGACGCCACCGCCACCACCGCCGGGGGCATCCATGGACCTGCGAACCCTGCAACAGCAACATCAAGAACAGATGGAGCAGAACTCGCAGGAGTGGCATCTGCACCAGATGATGCAAATGAACTCGTCCCAATCTCAGGCATCGGACGCCAGCGGACTGTACTCCCAGTACGGCAACATGCTGGGAGTGGCGGGTATGCCCAACTCGATGATGCTGACGGACCACTCGTCGCAGGATGTGTTTTCCCAGGTGTCGCTCCCAGAAATGTCGAGTGCGATGTCGAGCACGGCTACGACTCCGTACTTTGCCACCCTGTCGCTGGCCCCGTCCTCGACGACTACGCATGTTCAGGCAGCGACGGTTATGCAACACCAGCACTCGCAGCAGTCTGTTATTGAGCAGCAGAGATTGCTCCAACAACAACAGCAACAACTCAATGCCGAGAATCAGGGCCAGCAGTACACCAAGGCTCAAGTTGCGGCTTTGCAGCAACTGGCGCTCCAGACTGCTAAAGCCAAGGCAGCCTCGTCCCTT
The DNA here is from genome assembly GCA_001006505.1 of Tilletia horrida. Taxonomy (NCBI): domain Eukaryota; kingdom Fungi; phylum Basidiomycota; class Exobasidiomycetes; order Tilletiales; family Tilletiaceae; genus Tilletia; species Tilletia horrida. The sequence goes on from LAXH01000026.1 coordinate 32,898, forward strand.
GCCGTTCCTGTCAAGAATGACCATGATCGGGACGGGATCTCTCCAAAGACGAATACAATCGAGCTCGGCTCTGAGCATGCTGAAGATGTCAAGCCGAAGCGGACCAACTCGACCACTCGAAAACACAACAAGAACAATGCGAGTGCAGCATCCAACGCTACGCTGAGCGCTTCGTCTACTCCCATCGTTTCCGCCGCCGCTGCTCCGGCACCGGCAGCAACGGCAGAGAATATCAAACTGCCCAGCATGCCTGGGACTCCGTTCAGTCCTCGAAAGGAAAGACAGAGACTTCCGTCGCTTGCGGTAGCTGCCGGTCAAGAAGCTCTGAATGCATCGCCAAGCACGGCACCCCAGGACGTCGTCCGCTCCCGAAGCACCAGTCTGCTCAACAGCGCATGTGCACTCAACAGCCATGACGGGAGTCAATCGGGAGCGGCGAACAGCGCACTGGCAATGATGCCCGTCGACGAGAAGCAAAAAGCCTTGCTGTTGCCTGCATTCAAGCAGCAGATGTCTGCGTCGGCCCATAAAGCTGCGGCTGCTGCGGCCGTGGCCAACATCAAGGCTGCCAACGAGGGCAAGGAGAATGCCACCCCTGGCGGCAGCGGTGGCAACAAGGACTCTCGAGCTACTACAGAACGATCACCTGGTGGATCGGCGCTGGCGTCCCTCGTCCAAGCCACACCCTCGAGCTCGAGCCGACTCCGTTCAGCGAGCCACCTGAGCGACTGTACGAGCGATAGCCCCTCGAGACGGTTCGGCGGCGGGCCGACGATGAAACGGGCCCGGCTGAGCAGCATCTCGACTGACATCTTACCGTCGACATTGGCGAACACCCACTTCAACCTCAACTTTGCCATGCCGTCCTCATCAAGCTCGGCAACGACCAAAGCCACCCCAGTGGGAGCCCCAGCCGGTCTCAGCAGCGGCAACGGCAGTGGCGATCAGTCGATTGGAGACATGTCTGCTTCATCAGCTACGAGCTCGACGAGCAGTGGATCGAGCATGATGATGCCCGCCCTGTCCGCAGACTCGTCCATGACGACGACCTCGTCCCGAAGCATGACGCTCCTCATGAGCCCAGACGACATCCCGTCCGCAGACGACTACACGAGCATCGTCAAGTCGGCCCCAACGTCGTCAGCTGCGCTCTCTGCGGCTACGAACGGCGGAGGCATCTTGGCCCCTTCGTTGCTTGGCAACTTTGCAAGCTTTGTACTGCCTCCTTCGCTGGATGGGAACAGCACAAGCAGCAGTAGCAGTGGCCCGGCGAGCAGCAGTAGCTGTAGCGGCAGCAGCACGGCCAGCAGCAGCGGTGCAGCCATCACGGACCTGTTCTCCCAAGCCAACCTGCACAACTTTGGGTTCCACCATTTCCTCAACTCGTCCCCCACGTGCGGGAGCAGTGGCGTCGGCTCCATCCTGACCTCGACCCCGACCAAGGAGAAGAATGGCGGCAACACCGGATCGGGCGGACTTCAGCTCTCGCTCGGCGAGATTGGCAGTGCGGGCAACTTGCTCGGCTTGCATTCGCTCGTCGGCGGCGGCGGCGACGAGAACGAGTTTGGAGGATCAGGCTCGGGCTCCCGCGTGACGTTTGGCAGCAGCCACCTTCGCATCGGAACAAACTCGAAATCGGATTGAAGACAGTCACTACGAAACACCAAAGTTGCCCCTTACGATATCACACGCGACCCTGATTTCTACCATGGTATCGAATCCCGCCATTCTGTTATACACTTGTTTCCTTACACTCCCCCTGCACCCTTGCATATTTTTCCGTTTCAAAGAAAGCTCCTTCGTCCCTCTAGACTTCATTCTGTCGGATCATCTCGTACCTACGCATGCACATGTTGGTTTGCCAATTTTCGTTTGTCCCCACCCCCTTTTCTTATTCCCCCCTTTCCCCCATGTCCCCCCCTTCTCGCAATCTTCTTGTCCCGACATCTTGTAATGGTCTTCCTGGAACTATCTTCAACCAAATCCATCCTTGTAGCTTCCTCCTGTTGCACTTCAAGCATTCGATCTGCACGGACTTTTCACTCTTGATGACAGATGCATCGTCCTACTTTGCCCAGAAATGTCTCCATTGCTCATTATTTGGCGAGATCGACGATGGAAAGTCAATCAAAGGTAATCTTCTTCGCCTTGCCAGGGACCAAGTCGCGATAGTGGTCTCCAAACGCACTGTGACTCTTCTTCTTGATCGTGGTGGGGAACCGGTTCATCTCCTCGGGTACCGGCTGGTCGGCATCCTTGAGGACGCGCATGAGCTCGCCGGCGTGCGCTTTATCCTCCTCTGTGAAAAAGGTGATCGACTTGCCCGTCTTGCCACCTCGGCCAGTTCGACCGATACGGTGGACGTAGTCTTCAATCGCTATTGTGCAAAATCCAAAAGAAAGGTGGGGGGTTCAGCAAGGATGACTGGAAGCTTCGGACGACGAAAGCGTTCATCAGATACTGACTGAGAGGGAAGGTGTAGTTGATCACATATTCAACATTGGGAATGTCCAACCCACGCGCCGCCACGTCCGTCGCCACCAACAATGGCGTCTTGGCCGTCTTGAAATTCTCCAGCGAGCTCATCCGGTCCTGCTGCGACAGATCTCCATGGATGCCCGAGACTGCATACCCGTTCCTCCTCAAGTTTTGTTCCACCCGCTGCGCCTCCTTCTTGTACAGGGCAAAGATTAGAATCTTGTCCTTGTTCGGCTGGGAGCTGCCCTTCTTGGGCCGGGCAATGTTGTTGAGGATCTGGCCCAATCTGCGCTCCTTGGCTCGCCCATCATCGAGGACCTCGACTTCCTGCGAGACGCGTCGGTTCGCGCTCAGCTCGTCGGAACCGACAGTGACGCGAGTCGGGTTCCGCATAAAGGACTCGGCCAGCCCTCGAACAGCAGGCGGCCAGGTGGCGGAGAACATCGAGGTATGTCTGCCGCCCTCTGGATGGGTATGCGACCTGCTCATGCCGATGATTGCTCGAATGTCGGGCTCGAAGCCCTTGTCGAGCATGCGGTCTGCTTCGTCGAGGACGAGGTACTGGACGTGGGACAGGTCGAGCGCAGATTCGAAATGGTCTGATCCGCGCGCGAGATCGAGGATCCGGCCGGGCGTGCCTACGACGATTCGGATGGGTGGGGAAGAGGACTGGAGAGCCGAGATCTGGTCGTGCTTGCTGACTCCTCCGAACAGACAGATTGACCCGATCCCGAGCGGGGTTGCAAGCAAGGCGAGGTTTTCGTGGGTTTGGATGGCAAGCTCTCGAGTGGGTGCGACGACGAGCATGGACACATGCGCGGCGGCTTTTGATTTGCCCTTGCTCTTCTTTTCAGACGACGATGATGATGATGTGGAGGCGATGAGCTGGAGTGCGGGCAGACCAAAGGCAAAAGTCTTTCCTGAGCCAGTCTCTGCGATACCGACGACGTCTGACCCGCCGAGGAGGATGGGCCAGCAGCATGCCTGGATGGGGGTCGGGGCTTTGAATCCCTGAGACTCGAGTGCGGTCCAGAGGGCGGGTTGGAGATGTGGCTTGAGCTCGGAGAAGGCGATCATGGGGAGTGGAGTCTGTTTGGAAGAGGAGGATGGGCTGTCATCGTCGGGTACTTCGATGGTGATGTTGTTCGTCTTGAGAAAATCGCGAGCTGCGCTTGCGTCTGATGGGGCAATGACTGTGGGAGTCGAGGTGGAAGCTGTGCTAGTTGCCTCGTCTCCATTGCTCTCCTTCTTGCTCTTGTTCTTCTTCTTGTCCTTCTTTGCCTTCTTCTCTTCCTTGCGCTTTGCCTCTTCGCTATCTTGGTCATCGTCATTGTCCTGTTGTTGAGCAGCGTCTGACTGTGCCTTCTTGTTCTTCTTTCGCTTTGGCTCTTGCTCTTCTTGGTCTGGCTCGGTACTGTCGTCGACTTGGGCCTGAGCTGCTGCTGCTGCTGCTTCGCGTTTGCGTTTCTTTGCTTCCTTCTTTGCTGCCTTTCTGGCTGCCTTTTCGGCTGCGGCAGCAGTGGCTGCGTCTGGAGAGTCGCTCATGGCTTCCTGCTGCTTCTTGGTCTTCTTGACCTTGTCGTCTGCGCTCATGTTTGACCTGTTCTCTCACTAGTTCGCTGTTCAAGAGAGTGGATTTGTCGCAGAAGGAGTCGAAATTTTTTGGGCAGGGAACGAAGTCCAAGTTTGCCCGATCTCCCTGGACTTAAAGCTCGAATTGAATCTCTCGGCCGATACAAAATTTTGGGAGATCGGGAAGTGAAAGCCTGCCTCTGGCCCAACCTCAAAAAAAAGTTGGAGACTTGGTGCATTCATCCTGCCTGCCTGCCTACCTTCCTCAGCTACTATACTCCTTACACTTGGCACAAGATGGTATCCTCATACGCAGCAGCAGCAGCAGCATCAACATCGAAGCCCACCCAGTCCTCCCTCGGCACCAAGGCAGCAAAACCAGCAACCACCGCAAAGGAAGCCCTCCTCGGCACAAAGAAGAAGTCGGCCTCCACCACCTCACACCAATCAGCCGCAGATGACAACGAGCTACCACAGCGCAAGCCCTTTGGACAGGAAGACGAGGATGACGACGACGAGGACGATGATCTCGTCTTTGAAGACGCAAGAGACGAAGACGGTGACCTCATGATCTCTGACGCAGTCCAGCTAGTATCCACAAACGAATCAGCATCATCAGCATCGGCACCATCATCAACAACAACAGCAACAACACAAACAGGCACAACTCCGATCTTCCAACCCATCGGAGCAAATACCTCAGTTTCAGCCGTCGCAACCTCCACTGGGTCCTCATCCAAAGCAACCAACCTCATCGCAAAACAAGAACGCAAGATCCCCATCCCCCCACACCGCCTTTCGCCCCTCAAGAAGGACTGGCCCAAGATTTACACTCCCCTGGTAGAGATGGCCAACCTCCAAGTCCGCATGAACGTCAAGCGGCACACCGTCGAGCTCCGTTCCTCCAAACACACTCTCCAATCCCCCGCCGCCGGACTCGGAATCGCAGGCGGGCTCGGCATGCTCCAGCGCGGCGCCGACTTTGTCAAAGCCTACGCCCTCGGCTTTGACGTCGACGACGCCATCGCGCTCCTCCGCATGGACGACCTCTTTGTCGACACCTTTGAGATCAAGGACGTCAAGACGCTCCAGGGCGACCATCTGAGTCGAGCCATTGGCCGCATTGCCGGCAAAGATGGACGCACAAGGTATGCGATTGAGAATGCGAGTCGGACCAGGGTCGTGCTGGCGGATACAAAGATCCACATCTTGGGCTCGTTCCAGAATATTCGGATCGCGAGGGATGCCATCGTCTCGCTCATCATGGGTTCTCCCCCTGGCAAGGTGTATGCCAATGTGAGTCGCCACAGCCTTTGCTCTCTCTCTTCAATTCGTAACGTGTCGCTCAACCTCTCTAAATGCTTCCCCCTCTTACCTCCAGCTCAAGACGATCGGCGCCAGACAAAGACAGCGCGCATGAGATCGGCATCTCACCTCACTGCGACTCCTTCAATTTGTACACACGGTATCTCTTCTGACATACATTTGGATCTTTGCGCGTCCTCTTTCAACCCCGCAGTGTGCAATTCCCCTGCTCGAGCATCGGGTTCTAGAGACGGGGGATGTGGAATTGAGGACGGGACCCCAGAGAGAGTACGAATACCGAGCAGAAGATAGGGACGATCAGAATGGAAAGAAAGGATGGACTGGTCCGACTACGACGCGGCAGCATCCATCGCTTCAAACAGAGCAGCCTCTGCATCAGCATCGATGCCCCCTTCCTGATCCACATCCATCGGTACCGCCGCTGACGCTGATGACGACGAGGCCTTGTCCTGTGACTCTTGCTTCTCATGCTCAGCCACCAATGCGTCCAGCTCCTCATCGCCCATCTCATCATCACCCATCTCCCCTGACCTCTCCGCCTTTGCCTGACCACCCTCCTGCCCTTCCATCTTGACAGCAGCCCTCTCGCTTCCTCCCTCGTCCTCCTGCATGCCACCCCTCGAGAGCAAGAAGCTCTGTTCGAAATACCGGTTCGGATGGCTGACGCTCTCTCCTTTGCCGTCGAGGCCGCCGCCACGCTTGATGCCGTCCTTGCGATGGGTCAGCTCAAACAGTCGCGTGCAGCCCACGTGGTAATGGCCCGCCTTGACCGCCGACAAGATCTCGGCCTGATCAGCGGCTGGGATCCCGTACATTGCCGACAGGCCCGCCGAGAGGTTGGCAGGACTGAAATGCCGGAAGGGACAGCCGTGCGTGTCTTGTGGGCCTGGTTGGTCCTGGGTCAGGATCCGTTGGCACGACCGGGCGGGGTAGTTCATCCGTCGACCTTCCAGACCGTAGCCGTGGCGGATGTTGTACTTGTGTTCCTTGTTGAATTTGTCGTCGGTCATGTTGGCAAAGGAGCGGCGCCAGAACACCATTGCTTCTTCGATTGGAAGCCCCATTTCCTATGAGATATAATTGACAAGAAACAATTCAGCTTGAGGTCTTTCCCCCTCTCTCTCCTTTTCCCCCCGAAAAAGTGGTCAGACACTTACCTTGAGGAAGAGATTGTACTGCAATCGTCCAAAGTGTTTCAAATGCTTCTTCTCCACCAGCGTCTCCTGCAAGCTCCTCATGCACATCGGCGCATGAGCCCGAACCAGGCCCTCGACCATGTCCGCTCTGAGCGCTTGTCCCAGCTCGGCCCCAATGCCAGACCCACTCGCCCCACCTCCGCCAAAGTCGGACGAGATCCCGGCGAGGAAGCCCATGCTGAGATGTTCCAGCACGGGCAGGAGCCGGTCGTCCTCGTTGAGTCGGGGCAGCGCGCGCGCCGTCTGTTCGAGCGCAGCCAAGAGCTGGGTGTGGAACTCGGCGACGACCAAGGTCACCTGTTCGCCCGACGGCACATACGCCTGTCCATTGACCAGCACGACTCTGCGCTTCTCTACCAGATCCAGCACCTTTGTCCACGGCACCTTGAAGTAGATTTCCTTGGCAAAGTTGGCCGTTGCCCAGGAAGAGACCGACTTGAGCTGGGGCGCGAGCCGTTCCTTCTCCTCCGACGAGACGCGCTCCCAGTTGAGGTTCAAGCTCTGGATAAACGCGTCTCGTTCGGACGAGTCGTCCGATTCGAAGCGCATGCGGAAGAGCATCGTCTCTGCCTTGGCGAAGCGTCGGCGGAGCTCGTCGCTGCGTGCAAAGGCGAGGCGGAGGACAAAGTGGGAGACGTGGTCCTTTTGGCGCTCGGCTTGGGTCGGTTGGCCGATGGCTGAGTTTGCGTTTAGGGGGAGGTATTGCTTGGCTGTTTCTCGGACAATGTCGCGCATCTCGGCGTAGGATCTGTTGCGCGCCTGTGAGGACTCGATGTCGGCGAGGACTGCCGAGCAGAGACAGATGGTATGTGAGTATGAGTTCAGAGCTTGGTCAAACAGAAGATGTTGCTCTCTCTCCAAATCTCTCTCACCTCGGAGTCTGTCGATGGCCCAAGTCTCAAACTGCCAGAGGGTGATTTCCTGTGTGGGCGGGAGCGTGTAAAAGGAGAGTCGGTAAGGGTATCGGTGGTTCTTGTCCCTGTACGCGACCATGCCTGCTGGGGCGGGTGTTGTGCGAGCTCCTCCGCCGGGAGTGAGTCCATTGGGGCCGGGCGTGGCTGGACTGCCCGCCGTAGCTGCACGTTCTGATATGACTGGGCGGTTGTGATGACCTGCGCGCTGCATCTTAAAGAATGCCTGTCCGATTAATGGGGGATCACTGGGTATAGGTGTTGGTGTCCAACATGGGGAAGCGCGCGACTTTTGTGGGAACGCGCCTCGGAGGGTTTTGTACGCGACGCGTTTTATGAGAGCATGATCGCGTTCCATCGTACTGTATTGGATGGGGTGGTGATCACAGAGATGTGTGGAGGAAGCTTCCAACCTCGAAGCAGCATACAGTATTCACTGACCATCAACGCATACGAGTACTCGTATAAGACGATGTCGATGAGGACGAGGAAGGGCCAGTGATTGATCGATCGACTGAAGCATGGCAAACATCTATGTCAAGGAACCGCCCACATCAGGCAAGGTGGGTGTCCCTACTCTGTAACTGCGTCTGTGTCTGTGTCTGTGCTCATCTCTGTGTTGTGTCCCCGCAGATCCGCCTGGTCACTTCCAAGGGCAACGTCGACATCGAGCTCTGGGCCAACGAAGCTCCCAAGGCATGTCGCAACATCATCGGACTCGCTCTCGAGGGCTACTACGACAACTCTCCCTTCCACCGCATCGTCCCCGAGTTTATCATCCAGACCGGCGACCCCACCGGCACAGGATTGGGCGGCGAAAGCTTCTACGGCGAACCTTTCCCAGACGAGATCCACCAACGTCTCCGATTCACGCGCCGCGGCATCGTAGCCTGCGCAAACTCCAACGAGCCAGGCACAAACGAATCCCAGTTCTTCATCACCCTCGACTCCACGCCCGAGCTCCAGAACAAACACACCATCTTTGGACGCATCGAGGGGCCGACAATCTACAATGTCTTGGCGCTCGCTGATGTCGAGATGAGGGCGGATGAGCCCGACCGGCCAGTGTATCCGCCCAAGCTGCTCACGGTAGAGGTGCTGGACAACCCCTTTGATGATATCGTGCCGCGCATCACCCGGGAAGAGCGCAAGGAACAGGAGCGCGCCAAGGAGGAGGCGGCGAGGGCCAGGAGAGAAAACAGGGATGGCAGAAAGACAAAGAAGTGAGTCATCAAGCCTGCCACAACGCGCGTTCAAGTGCGCGTACCATCTATGTGCTGATGACTGCTTCTGACAATGGTGGGGACAGGAACACGGCGCTTCTCTCCTTTGGCGAGGCGGAGGAGGTAGCAGTCGACCCGGCGCAGAAGCACACGGCCAAATCGAGCCACGACCTTCTCAACGACAAGCGTCTCAAACGCGAGACTGCCGCAGCGACTCCAGCAATTGACATTCCTGTCCCTCCATCGTCTTCATCATCATCATCAAAGAAGGGCAAAGCCGGAATTGACGAAGAAGACGCGTCGGAAGGCCCTAAGGCGAAGAAGAGAAAGACGGATGACCAAAGCAGCATGGATGATCTCGCAGCTCTTCGTGCAGCACACGCCTCTCGATCCGCAAAGACGGGCGTGACCTCGCAAATTTCGGACCTCGAAGCCTCGCTCCGCGACATGAGCGGGGCCAAGTCGAAAGCAAAAGCAGAGGCCGAGGCAGAAGCTGCCAAGCGCAAAAGGGCAAATCGCGGGCGGGAGCTATTAGAGGAAGCGAGGAGGCAATACATGTCTGGGAAAGGGGATGGCAGCAGTAAGGGCAAGAAGGGAAAGGAGAAAGAGAGGGAGAGGATTGGATATGGAGTTTCTTCTGGAGGGGCAGGTCCAGACGAGGAGGATACGCTGGCTGCGATCAGGCGGTTCCAGGAAGAACTTCGTGCGTCAGAACATCAGTCGTCAACGTCGCAGAACGGGTCTGCTGCTGCAGCAATCAATCAAAAGCAGGAACGGGCGGAAGAAATCCAGCAGGAAGAAGATGTTTCGGCTCTGGATCGAGAGTATGGAGCCAGTGATGACGACGATGACGATGATGACTGGCGGAACCACAGGTGAGTATCTCCAGCCCTGTTACTCTCGTGTCTGAGGCGTGCCTGGGGGCTAAAGTTGTATGTTGTCCCTGCTTGCAAACCAAAGACTCGATGCGGGCGGCACAGTCTTGGTCACCGCCAAGACCAAAGGGGCCGGCGGAGACAGTCTAGACGACTACGAAGTTCTCGACCCTCGGCAGCCCTCGGCCGCTGCGGCGCGACTCGGCTTTGGAGCGGCCGACTCGATTGCGCGGGCCAAGGAGGAACAGCGGAGGGCAGAGGGACGCAAGGGACGCGATTTTATTGATGAGCGGGATTGGAAGTCGTTCTCTTCCTCTTCTTCGAGACGGAGGGAGGTTGACGGGGGCCGGTCCCGGCGCCGGGACGAGGAGGGCAGGGATGGGAGAGGCGGCGGGTCGAGGAGGGATCATGGAGGGGACTCGAGAGGGTATGATCGGGGCGAAGCAAAGAGACCGCGTGAGGGCTCAGGGTACGATGGACGATCGGGCTTTGATGCCGATCCGCTTGCAGATCGTTCACGGCACGGTAACCATCGTCGATGAAGTGGATCTTGTGCTGAGGAGAAATCACACAGTTGCATGCATCAACACTTTCGCCTTGGAGCGCTGAGCAAATACTAAGCTCCACGTGTGCGAATCGGTTCGAATGTAAGATCTATTGCGCTATGAAGTGTTCTGCCCTGCTAGACTGGCAGTCACGGACGAGCTGCCCATCGGACCTCGAACCGGCGATACGTGTGTCTGGTCCCGCTCATCAGCCTCGGTCCGTTTGCCTCAGCACCGAGCCGTAAGCGTGGGGGACCAAAGTCGTCATATCCAGATACCTGCTCCACCTTGTCCATCACCAAGCGGGCCTCTGCGCCTAGCCTCGGTCTCTTGCCCTGAGCATCCTCGAGAGATGATGGTGGTGATGGGAATGCCTCGTAGATGGCGTTCATCTCTGCATTGTGAGTGCGTCGATTGGCCGTGATCATGTGCATCACTCCGCCTCTGTCCTGCCCTTCGCCATCGCCCTCGGGCTTGCGCAAATACTTTTCGGCGACCGAACGCACCCAGACGGGATGTAAAGGATCGTAGACACACTCGGCTGCAATGATGATGTCGACAGAATTGTTCTCGAAGCCGATCTCCTCGAGCCATCTTGGCTCCAGCGCCGACTCGGACCCTTCGGGAAGTGTTTGAGCTTTGGATGAGTAGGCGACGGGAGAGACTTTGGAAGTTGCTGATGATTTCTCCGTTCTTGATCCTGCTAGACGAGCATCGTGAATGACTTGCCAGTCGAGTCTGCGCACCTGTACTTTCGCAGCTGAATTCGAACTGCCGCTATCCAAAGGCGAGTCCAAGGCATTCAGAGAGATATTGACTTCCAGATTGGAAAGCACGGTGGGGTGATGATCGGTCAAGATCAAATGCAAATGTGACCGATCTTGGACGGCAAGGACCAAGGCCAGGCCCACGAGTCCCGTCCCCGCTCCAAGCTCGAGGATTCGGACCGGCGACGAGCTTGCAAGCTGAGTCATTGTGGTGGTGTCTTGGAGAAGATGGCGAATCAGAAGCGGAGCTGCGCCCCACGTCCTCCCGCCGAGCGCATCTTGGGACATCGTCGTCTCTCTCGAACGGACGGAGATCAGTCCAGAGGGTGTTTCGAAACAATATCGGACCTGGGACTGGCCCGAGGCTGAAAGAAAAATGTAGACTTGTAGAATTTAAGCGGACAGCAGAAAGCGATTTTGTAAAGGTGTGGGAGGTAGGGACTGACCTGATTTGCCGGCACAGACAGCCAAAAGCTCGGCTGCTCTGGAGACAGCAGCCTCTCTCGAAGCCTGGAAATTGGCGTCCTCGTCGTGCTGGTGATACAGCCAGTCCAAGTCGGACGCGACAACTCTGGTCAGCCATGATCTGACATGTCTCATCTCAAACTCGTCTCCGGCATCTTCGGGTGTGCTGGCATCGTCATCCTCGTCGCGTTCCGAGGCTGGATAAAAGATTTCTGGCTCGGGCTCGACTCCGAGTGCTTTTGCAATGTTGGTGAGACCTGCTTGAGTTTGGGCCAGGCTTGGTTCTTGTTTGAGTGGACACAGATCTCGCGAGGGCAGGAAGGAGCTCTCCATTCGGGCCACCCTCTCCTCCTTCGCACTCTGTGAGGCGCGAATGTGCTGGGCTTTGTCAGAGGCACTCGAGTTCGTCGCACTAAAATGCGGTCGGAACTTGTTCTTTCTGTGTGGCGTTAACAAATGGATCGTCGAGAACAAAGGGAAGCTAGGGTGGGAATAACCTGGGACGCGCATGGTCCACCTCACCCTCGACCTGTGGGAAGAGAGATCGCCGAGGGCAGCCTTGGCGAGCTCATCCACTCACATTCTTTTGAAGGACCTCTCCTCGACGACGAACCGGTGTACAAGTAGGGGAATATTCTCAGCTGGCATATTGTTCTCATATACAATATCACTCACAAAGCCAAAGGTCAATCATGAAGGACGCTGTTTCGGACGCCAACTTCCCGGTAGGTACTCATCAATCTCGTTACATCAGTCTCGTTGCAATTCTGACACAAATCTGGTCGTCAACAGCGCGACAAGGAGGGCCGCACCTTCCATGTCGAAACTAGGCCTGGTGAGGTCGCGAACAGGATCGTAAGTTGGACTTCAGAATCAGAGCTGAGTCGCTGGCGATAGCACTGAACCTGTCTTCATTCTGGACACGCTCCCAAAAGCTTACGGTTGGCGACCATGGTCAGTGAACTCTGTGTCATTGTGAGGTAGATCGAACTTGACGCAGACTGAACATCATTGCCGTCTATCCACAGCCCGTGCCCGTCGGATCGCCAAGTACTTTGATGGCGGAAAGCCCATCTTCGAGAAGAACTCATCTCGCTTGTTTGTAAGTGATAACATTCTCCTGCCCATCTTCAGATCACAGCTAAGGATTGCTCTTTTCATAATGTTCCAAAGCTCACTCTGACTGGCACGTACAAGGGCGTCCCGCTCACGATCGTGGCCATCGGAATGGGCTTCAGCGTAAGTCATTCGGTTTGAAAGTGCTACTGCCACGAGCTTTGTCTCTCAACAACTTTCTCCTCTGTTCAACAGGCCGTCGACTTCTTCTTGCGCGAATGCAGAGCAGTGACGCATGGTGAAATGATTGTCGTCAGGTGGGTTGAGTTCACGTCTGGCAACACTGGGCGGTGTGTTGACATTTCTTCCTCGCTCCATCTTCTCGTTCAGGTTGGGATCGGTGAGTGTCCCTATACTGCAGCGCCTTTTCAAGGATGGTGCACAGCGCTGACACCACTGAGCTGAACTTCAGTGCGGAGCTATCGACGACAACCTGCACATCGGTACCGTCGTTGTGCCCTCGGCCTCTTTGGGTGTGTCCAGGAACTGGGACTACTTCAATATGAACCTGCCCGACGAGCAACGCTTTGCCGCGGGCAGGTCTCCATACATTATCACTCAACCTGTGAGTCGGAGAGGGCACTGCTCGAGGTCAGGATTCTCGGAAGGCGTAACTGAAGACATCGCCCTTTTCAGCTTGCCTGCGACAAAGAAGTCCATGACACGCTGCTCGAGGTCTTAGAGAACTCACGATCTCCAGCTCAGCCTGACGCCTTCGGCGGGGAACAAGCCAAGGTAGTTGGAAACATCTTGAACGGCAGTGGAGACAGGTGAGCCGGTTCTCAAGCAATCTTGCTTCCATGTCAACCTTCATCCAAGACACACATGCTGATGTCCATGTTCATTATCTCCAGTTTCTACTCAGCCCAAGGCCGACAAGATGCCGCGTTCCATGACGAGAACGAGACTTTGCTCGAGGATCTGAAGAAGCAACGTCCCGGATTTGCCACGTTTGAGATGGAGACCTACATCCTTAACTCGCTGGCTGCCTCTGCGAATGCAAACGGGTCGGGCAGGATCCGAGCTGGCGCTGTCCAGATGATGTAAGTGCAATCAAGTCTGGCAGAGCCCGATCAGATTGGGGTGAGCATGCTGACGATTTGAATGGCGACATCTCACTCAGTTTCGCGGACCGGACATCCAAGGCGATGATCCAGCCGGTCGAAGTTGCGCTGCTGGAAGAATGGGCGGGCAAAGGAGTCTTTGAGGCCCTGATCCGTCTGCCTATTGCTGAGGAGCAGACACAGAAGGAGGGTGTATGGAGTCAGGCTTAGAGATATGCTTGAACATTCGTCTGTTTAGGCTTCAGCTATGTAGAGCCTGTCTGGTCGATGGGCAGGTCGTGAAACTCTCGTCTCGTGGGTTGCAATCAATCAGGAGGCGCACCGAGGAAGGGAAGAAGTGTGAGCAAGCAGCATCTACCGGAGCATATTCCCAACAGGGACTCTTGAGCCGGTCATCAAGGAGAGGTCAGCCAACTTGATCTGATTGCCTTGGGAGTGCACGAGCATGCGGGAAGGGGGACGGTGCTGGTTCACTGGCTGGTTCCCATGATGCAGCTGTGAGCTTGTCGGCTCGACTGGGTGAGCTACTGAATTTTGAAAATTGGAAAATTAGGCAAGCAATTTCACACTCAAAGTTTTTGCAGCAAGGTGGACAAAGTTTTCGCAAGGGCTTGACGAGAGAATTCTCGCGACCCCGGTCAGGGCTTGCCGTCCCTCCACTTTGCAAGTGGGCGAAGGTCGTCTGAGTGAACTGGAATTTCCTTCCCTCCCCATCCCATCTCGACGTCCATCACGAGTAGCGCCTCCAGTCAAGAGAGGTTCAAGCACAGTCCCCCACTCGCAAGTCTCCAATCATGGGTATCTCCCGATCATCCAGACACAAGCGCACGGCATCCGGTGCCCGCCAGCCCCACTACCGCAAGAAGAGAAAGTTCGAGCTCGGTCGCCAGGCTGCCAACACCCGTATCGGTGCCAAGCGCATCCACACCGTCCGCGTCCGCGGTGGTAACATCAAGCAACGTGCCCTCCGTCTCGAGAGGTAAGTCTCTCACACTTTCGCTCACCCATCGTTGGGAAGCGTCGTGCCGTTCTGTGGTCAGCGGGGAACGGAGGAAGTGTGGAAAGTAAAGAAGTCTTCGAGAAACAAGGTCGACAGGGCGATGGTCAGCGAGTCGGGCATGTCGCAGAGCGTGGGCTGTAGGGATGTAAGATTCCCGGCCAGCCTGGCCAGCGAAGGAGCAGTGCATCGAACAGCATCTAGCATCAGCGGACGCAGCGGGACCACTCCTTCAGCGGCGGCGGCCTTCTTCGTGCCTGCAACACCCCGTCACCGACACGACTGGACGCTTGATAACTTGCGGCACTTACCACCACAGCGGCACGATGTGATCGGAGGATGCTTCCCTTCATCGGTTGGATGTTGGGTCAGGGCATAGGGTGGACCACAGACGCATGGCGCAGACATTTTATATGTCACTGTTCACTGCTCAAGAACTGACTTTTTACATCCTCTCCCTCTCTTCTCCCCATCCAGCGGCAACTTTGCTTGGGGCTCTGAGCACATCACTGCCAAGACCCGTATCCTTGGTGTCGTCTTCAACGCCTCCAACAACGAGCTGGTCCGAACCAACACCCTCGTCAAGGGTGCCGTCATCCAAGTCGATGCCACTCCCTTCCGACAGGCATACGAGAAGCACTACGGCGTCCCCGTGACCACCAAGAAGCGTGCCGGTGCTGCTGCCACCGAGGGTGAGGAGGAGGTCAAGAAGTCCAAGCACGTCTCGGCCCTGCTCGCCTCCCGGCAAAAGACTTCCAAGCTCGACCCTCTGGTCGAGCCCCAATTCGGTGCCGGTCGTCTCTACGCCGTCATCTCGTCCCGACCCGGCCAGAGCGGACGGGCAGACGGTTACATCCTCGAGGGCGCCGAGCTTGAGCACTACGTTCGCCGACTGCGTACCAAGGGTGCCTCCAAGCACGGTTAAATGTTCAAACCCCGCCTTCCTCCTCCTCCTGTCCCATCTCGAGCCATCGTCCTGTTGGGTTCCTCGTCCAGATTCCCAACTGGCGGAAGGCCCAATACACAACCACACACTGCCCACGCACACACGCTCTAACAGGCATTTTTACATGGATCCGAGCCAGGCGGCTGCCCTGCCTCGGTCGAAGTGTTGTACCTTGCTTCGACGTTTTCTCAGCATGCAATCAATCTCTCTCTTCTGCATCGATAGTCAAAGTTTTCCTCACTTGAAGGCATGTGATTCACCCAGCAACATGCTAGATTTTCTGACTACAGGCCATGCCACGAGGTGGGACATCCGGCGAATGGTGTGGATTGAAGTCAATTTGTGGTGCCTCAGGCGGTCTTTGGGAAAGGAGACACTGCAGGCGCCTGGCTCATGCGGCGGAGTAGAGCCCTGTCGAGAATACTAACGTCAGTCACGATCTGCTCAAAGCGATCATAGCTGGATGCCAGACCCAGGCACACCGACTCACTCGTAATGCGTTTCCATCTGAGGGGTGAAGGCAGAATTGAGAGGGTCAGCAATGGACGGGAAAAGGAGACGGGCTTGTCTCACTCACTCTCCGCTTCGTTGCGTCAGGGAGGGCGAGCATGCCACTCAGACTCAGAGCAACCTCACTGAACATTCTGGCCTCATCGAGCTTTGCCGTCCTGGAGAGGCAATAGAAGTTGTCCTGTCAAAACCAATGCATAGAGCTGTTATCATCACGAGACTCACATCGCCAGCTCAGTTCCCTGAAGTGTGATGTGCAGAAACAGGTCAGCAGTCCTGGCACAAACGCTCCTAGCGTTCGGACACGGCCTACCTTTTGCCAAGCTTGAGCTAGCAGCCACATCGTCTCGTCTTCAGGTGCCTGGAATGCCTCTTGCTCGTCCCTCTGGGCCTGGAGCAGAGCATCGCGTATCAATGTGAAGGAGCTCAGTGCCTTGCGGCGGAGTTCTGGCCGGGAGAAGTTCTCGTCTTGCAAAACGACTAGCAGCAGAAATCGATGGTACCGCATCGTTCTGGTCAAAGTCATCCCCGTCCTGAATGTCGTAACGACCCAGAGTCCGTGCGCACGTAAGCCCTTGGAACGTCCAACTTTGCCTGCTTGCCAGACTCACGATTCCACACTGTAGCGCTTGATTAGCAGCTGCAAGAGGGATAAGGTCAGCGTGGGTGCTTCTCATGAGCCAGCCTGGATCGCTGCTCACCTCCAAGCTTTGCACCGAGATCTCGACTGGCACTGATACGTCTGTCGTGGTGTTCAAGGTATGAACATACGATTCCACGATCTTGAAAGGTACTGTCTCAATCGTGTCCTCCAAAAGCTGCAAAGACGAAGGAGATCAGCTTCAAGGACCAGATTGACCAGACTGACGCTTCCATTGAACGGACCTTGAGGCTTTCGGCCAAACCGGACCAGTCTTGAACGTTCACAGCGAGCTGGAGCAGAATCAGCCGAAGTGCCCACTGTAGCGAAGAAGAAAAGGCAGAGCATGTTAGCCCTGATGCCAGTTGCATACGGGCGGTGTGACAAGTCGACTCACCTCCGCCTCCGCAGGCGCCGCTGCAGGGTCTACCGCATGCGCTGCTTTCCTCAGCTTTTCAGCAAGTTCGATCTGCTCGTGCATCTCTTGATAGAGAAGCTAGCGATCACAATCCGCGTCAGTGTGGTGGAAACAGCATGATCGGGTTGTGTCCTACCTTCTTTTCCGCAAGGTCTTCCAAGTCTTGAATGCTGGTAGTAGCTACTTCCACCGATGCAAACTTGGCAACCCAGCACGCCACGACGATCGCTTGGTCGGGTGCCTGGTGACTGAATCGATGTCGTTCTTCCATAAGCTGTGCGGCGCGTCAGCACAGGTATTAGGCTATGCTGGTCGATCCGAGATGCTCACATCGAATGCAACATCAAAGACACTGGCAGACACCACCGCATCAAGCGAATGAGATGCTCGCACAGCTGAATTGTAAGCTGTGAATCGGAGATGAAGTCAGCATCAGTGAACAAAGCGTGGAGCGAACGTGCGTTGTACCACGTACCATGTTTCCACAGCCATTCTGAATGTTGACAAGCGTCTTCATCCTCATCCATTCGACTCTTCAGCGCCTTCAATGATTGGCGCAAGTAGGTCACCAGGTGTCCTGCCTGCTGTTCGCTGGAAACCATTCAGAAGCACGGTAAGTCAGCGGCTTAAACCTGAGCAACAATTTCTTTCCGGCTCACCTCCAGTCCTTTTTGGCATCTGATGGCAAGAAGATCGACACCAAAGTGCTGTCGAAGTGGAAGAAGCCTCAGAACCATACACAGCCCGGCATTACACAATAGGACTTACTGATGCAATGCCAAGATGTCCACGCTCGCCTCGAGTTGGGCATCCACTTTGATGGCATCCAGAAGGTTCTCGAGGCCAGCCTGCAGTACCTTGTCCATGTGTGCTTTCTGTGCCTCCTCCACCACCTAACGGGCAGAACACCGGTCTTCACCAATGTGAGTTCTCGCAACTTCTGTACAGGACGTGCATCGCTATGCTCACCTCGATCAGCGTTTGAGGTTCCATGTCCGGAGCACGAACCAGCTTTTGAAATGCTTGGAGGGCGTCATCCTCATTGGCAAGTTGAATGGCGGCAAGAAAGACACACAACTGTGAAGCTGCGGAGCTCTTGTAGGGCTCGGGGCAAAGCTCGATGCAGTCCTTCACCGTGTCAGGCTGATGCATCGCCAAGTAGCAAACGGCCACGCGTCTGCAAGTAGGGTGTAATACAGTGGATCAGAAGTGAGGTGTCACCGGGCAATGCATCATCTCCTCACCGGGCACTCTTTGCCACGTTGTCCGGCATGTTGGAGAATGCTTGGTGTGTGGCGAGCATGTGCATATCGGCAGCATGTTCGAACAATTGTTTCTTGTAGAGCGCATCCGCACGTCGCCAGATCATCTACGTTGAAGAAGCGACGCCTCAGCATCAGGACTTTGAGTTGAGTGAGTGATTCGCGGACTGACGAGCTGGGCGGCACAGACCGCATCTTGGGGCAATGACACTTTGGAAGACGAGATATCTATTGAGAACTCTCCTCTAAGTCAGCTTGAGGACAAGCAGCTACGGAAGCTCATGGGAGCCTTACCGTCGAGCAAGGCGTCCAGCTGGGAGATCGCAGCTGCGTCAGTCAGCAAGAACACTGCACGTAGCAGGGTTGTGGCAACGTGTTGATGGATGTCCGCTTGGTCCGACTTCAGCATTGCTCGGATGACGATCCGGAAGCCGGCAGGTAGCATGCTGCAGGATGATGGTTAAAATCTTCAGCTTGAATGATGACCTTCCGAACTCAATCAATGACTCACCGCTTAGCAAGACCGGAGACGAAGTCCAGTACCTTCATTACGACAGCTTCGTTGAAGGCAAGGGTCGAGCAAAGTGTTTCTAGCCCTCGTGACTGATCGGAATCATTCCCATGTCGAGACGTCACTCTGAAACGCATGAAGGCGATGTGCTGGTCAGGAATGAAAGGGGTGAGCTGCCAAGCGATGACTCTTCGACATCCAGAGAAGCAGGGAAGGCTGACCTCCTTCAGCTCATTGTCAACGACAGCTTCCGCCTGAAGCAGTCGTGATGCTTCTGAAAGCGTGGCGTCCGCCGACGCCAGTGCGCTCTTGTCCGATGCGCTGCCCAGATAATAAGCGTACGCTTAAGGTGGGTGATGATCTATCAGTAGTGCAGCTCAGGGGCGAAGTTCAAGACCTCTGAAGTACCCACCTAGCTGAAGAAGAGGCCGAATCTGTACTCGACCTACATCAATCCCAGCTCTCAGAAACACGTAGACGGATACTCTTACCATTATTGATCCGGTGACACCCGCTCGCTCCTGAAGGGAAATGCCTTTCTGTAGCCATTTGATCGCTTCCTTACAGCTCTTCATGTCCTCTTCATCCAAGCCTGTTCTGTTCGTGTCACCTTCAGCGATCGATATTGAAGGTTCCGGAAGCTGAAGTAGAAGCTGCTGCCCAAGTTGAAAGCAGCGACGCCAGATAGGCTCGCTCTGTCATGTAAACGTGATCAGTGTTCTTCCAGACATTCTACAGTCCACTGGCCGTGAGCCAACCTTTGCGATTGTAAGTGAAGACGACGGCAGTGAATCTGTGTCGCTGTGCATCAGTCAGACTGGTTTGAGCGTGGCAGCTGCGCAAATCTTACCCAACAAGGCTGTAAGCTGCTTTTGCCCGACATCGTATTTGCCCTGTGCGAAGTTCTGACAGCGAAGAGAAGTCAGGACACATGCCACGTGCAGTGTATGCAGCAAATGGCGCAGACAAGCCTCACCACGTCAAAAGTTCCGCATTCCAGAGCTCGCCGAGCATCTTCGATCTGAGCGGCGACCTTCGTGTTGGAACCGCAACTCTCCAAGCTCGGAAGAGACTTGACGAGCTGAAACGGTCAAGGTACACCTGGCTCAGAGTCGTCAGATATCATGCATCAAGGAGCATTGTCTCACCTGCGAGGCTCGTGACAGGGCAGCATTGAAGTCTCTTCGTCCAGCGTCTATGAAGGGAGCTACGTCAATACTGACAGGTGGTAGCAATCTGAATCAACAGAACCCACTGCTTTGCACACTCAGAAGGCTCGAATATGCGGTCACGAGCCGGCTCGTAGCTATGCGAAGGATAGTGTGAGAGCCTGAGATCATATTCAAGCGGCTGTTCGCGTCACCTTACATTCTACATCGGCTCGATCTCTCAGGCCAGCGTCGAGAAGCGACACGGCAGCGAGGCGCACTGTCAACGGAAAAGAGGATTTTGTCCACAGCAAAGTCAGAAATGTCGGAATGATTGCTGAGACTGACCATCTACCACGAAATCTTCGGCTGCTGGGTTGCCCTCGCTAAAATGACGAAGGCTGATGCTGGCATTCCACAGCATAACTCCTGGGCGGCAGTCAAGAATTCGCATCTATCAGCCGATTATACTGTGCTCTTGAAGCCCTTCAACTCATTTCGGCTTACCGTGCTCATCTAAGGCATCAGCCGTCTCCTGATCAACATCGTCCCTCATGGAGGACGAGAGCTTGACAAGCTCGGCGAGCGCAGATCGGACGATCGTGTTTGAATGATTTTCGACCGAGAGTTTGTCCTTTACGCATTCGATGAGCGCTGTTGTGACATCGCGCAGGTGAGGGAGAAAGGACAGATCAAATGGGAACAGATGGGTCAGCTGTCATTAGAAGAGAACACTATTCACTGCAGAGCCGAGTGCGATCGGAGAATGGCTCGATTGGTAGAGCATCAGGACCAGAACGGGGCGGATGTAGATAGTGCCTACCCTGAACTTTTGCAAACGGCTCGTGATTTTGCGGCATCATGTCGTATATTTCAGAGCAGTTCGCTCCCAGAATAAGGCCAAAGCCTGGGTAGGACGTTCCGAAGCAGGACCCCGTTAAACAAAGAGATGGAGGAGAGAGTGGATGAATGAATGCTTGCCAGAGTTGACGGTCCTCAGAAGTGTTGGTGTCACGTGAGCGAAGCGCGAACGCGTCAAATGGTGGAGCAACACCAAGACGCGTCTCAACCTCCGAAATCTCTCCCACCAACGCTTTATCCCAAGGAAGCTGGACAGCCCACAAGATGCCTCGCATAGCATCAGGAACGAAGACATCTGCATCGCAAGCAGCTTCAAGCGCGAAGGCGGGCTCTGGCTCCAGTAAGCGCGCGAAAACAGACAGCTCGGCAGATAAGGAGAATCGCAACGGGCTCGAGGATGATGCAGCATCTTCAGGCGACGCGGTCGCAGAGGTTGAGCGCCTGTCCAAAAGGCTGAGGAGACTAGAGGAGGATCTTGAGGACGTGAGTACCTGAGCTACGCGAGTCATAGATGTCCTGGCTGGGTTGCTGACCCCGTGCGCCAATGTGACACAGATGGAAGCGGAGCGCGATGCGGCTGTCAAGCAGTTTGAGACACTTCAGGCCCTACGGCAGACCAAGGTGGAGCAACAGCTCGAGAGAGTAAAGGAGAAAGCTATGGAGAAGCATCAATGTAAGCAAGCGTCAATCAAGTTTCGCTGGCTGACAGATGGACTGAACACACAATTCTCGTTACCTGCACCACAGTGCAAGAGAAGCTTATCAGCACACTCAAGGACCGCGTTAAGTCTATTGAAAAAACGAACGAAGCACTCAAAGCGAATGGGTACAACATTGCGACAGGCTCGACCACCACATTCGAGGCGGTACCCTCCAGTAGAATGGAGGACGACTCTGAAACTGCTGCGGAGCTCAAGAAGCTGAAGGATGAGATGACCAGGAAGGATAGGGATTGGAAGCTGGAGAGAAGCAGCCTACAAGATCAAGGTATGTAGGAGGTTCTCGAGCTTAGCGTCAACGATCTGCCGGACCGTGCTCACCCATTGCGATGGTGCAGTACGCCAACTGGAGCGAGAAAACAAAGCAGAGCGTGAAGCGTCGAAAGCTGCACTGCAAAAGGCGAGAGGTCCTCATGCAGCCGCGTCAGAAAGTGGTCCCAGCCATGGCGCGGGCAATGAAGATGCGGAGAAGGTCAGAGCTCTGTACGAAGACCTGACCGGTCTGACTATTAGCTCTGTGGAGACATACGACCCTCGACAAGGACACAGGAGGTTCCGCGGAGTCTTTGCGAGTCAAGGCTTCCATCGTGAGTTCTGGAAAATGAAGGAGCTCGCTGTGAGTTTGCTAATCCATGCGCACTTTGTCTCCTCCAGATCTGCAGCTGTGCTTAGAAGAGTCGACGTCGGACATCTCCAGCAACGGCGACAAAGCCAGCAGCACCAGTCGAAGCAAGCCTCCTGCACCTCGGAAGAGACACGACCTCGTCTACATTCCTCAAGTCCAAGAGGACCGAGACGCAGAACTGATCTCAGCAGGGACATTGCCAGCCTACTTCCTGGGCCAAATACGGTTCGAGCGAAGTTCGGGCGTCAAGTTTTTCGATAAGCTACATCGAGGACTCGAGAGGAAGTGAACCCATGCTTCGTTCTATTGCACATTTTCTCTGTAACCTGATGACCGTCTTGACCAGATGCTGTGGCTCCATGTGAGCTGCTGTTCCCATTTGTACCAGTTACCACCTTCGCTATACCACCCTTATGTTGTTTGCCAGGAGGAGGGGTTGGAGAGTGCGGATAAATTCTGTGGATGAGCTCTAATATTTTTTGCCACGTGCTCTGTGCGCTTGGGGCATTGAAAAATTTGGAGCAGCCCCCCTCGTCCTCGTTGCCCGCCTTCCCCTTCGCGCGACCGCATTTCTTCTAGCCCGACGCCCAAATCAAGCTGAGAGGTGATTTCCACCACCACCACCTGCCATCACTCAACCACTTCCCATTCCCTCCATCGCACTTCCCGCTTCACAACATGATTGTGAGTACACTTCTGACAGGGAGCTTGTGCCCAATGCACCGTGCCCCAGCATGGCTCGCTTCCGAACCGCTCAAGCAGCCTTTGGAAACCTGGAGTGGAGTGAGGCTGAACCTGTGTTCCCGCCTTGTCATGATCAGGTTTTCACTGACGTTATCTCCGGCGACGAGCTCGGTGAGTGCTCAAGAGTATAACTTGCGCCTTGCGTCGCCCGCGAATGGTACCAATTGCTGACTTGGACCTGCTGTTTCTCCCCCCTCAACTGGCCCTACTCTTTCTCCTCTCGACGCTTACCCGCTGATCACAGCCTCTGACTCCTTCGATCTCAAGCTGGTCGACAACGTCGTCTACGAGATTGACTCACAGACTGTCACTATCAAGGAAGGTGACGTCGACATTGGAGGCAACCCCTCCGCTGAGGAGGCCGACGAGGGTCTCGAGGACGGCGCCAAGTCGGTAAACAACTTTGCTCACGCCTTTTCCCTCCAAGCGACTTCCTTCGACAAGAAGTCATACCTCACCTACCTCAAGGGCTACATGAAGGCTGTCAAGACTGCGCTCGTCGAGTCCGGCAAGGAGAGCGAGGTCGCCGAGTTTGAGAAGAACGCACAGGCATTTGCCAAGAAGCTGGTGGCCAACTTCAAGGACTACGAGTTCTACACTGGCGAGTCCATGAACCCCGACGGGTGAGTGTGCGACTGCTGCCAATAGAGTTGTTGTGATGGTCGAACGCGTCACTTTAGCAGTTTTCCGTTCGAGTGCGAGAACATGTCGACTGACCCATCTCGCTGCACTCTCATCCCTTCTTTTTTCCAACAGCATGGTCGCTCTGCTCAACTATCGTGAGGACGGTGTGACCCCCTACTGGTGAGCTCCATCGCCCTGTTTCCGGCTGTTGTCGCCTCGTTTTGACATCATTTCACTGTTTGCCTCACACAGGACCCTGTGGAAGCACGGCCTCAAGGAGCAGAAGGTGTAAATCGGTTCCTTCATCTTATTTGGTCCGATCTTGCCTCCTCGCATGTCTTCATGGACAATCCGGTGCCGCTGTCGGCCAGATCTTGCAGTCTGCCCAAGCGTGCACTACAGTCCAAGAGTCTGTACATTTACTCTGCCCTCAAGATCACCATCACCAAACCCCCCCAAAATCGAGCGGATTGCCTCTGAGAACACAGCATGGGACTGTCTGCAAATTCCGAAGACTAGACACACAACATTGCATTCAGGTTTCTGAGAATGCCGAAAGTCAAAAGTAGGAGGGAGCTACCAAGCGTGCCGTCCATCGAGGTGAGAGAAGGATTACAGAGCTGAACAAATGAAGGAAAAGGTTACGCAGCGACCACAATCTCTGGTTGCGGCCCGGAACATGCGCGAGAGCTACCACAGTCACAGAGTGAGATCGCTTGCGACATTTTCAAATCGAGGACCGGAGATTGTGGGGCAGGATGACGCGGGCGGTCAAGGCAGTTGCAAAGGCGAAAAGCGCCATGGTATCAAGGGAATTGAGACCGAAGGGGGAAAAGAAGTGCATAGGAACAGTGGGACTTGCAATGCAGGGAACCATGCCGTCAGTGGTTGCGCCGGAGAAGGAGAGCTCAGGCATGGTTGCGGTTCTCGTACGCCTTGACGGCAACGTGGTACTGCTCGAGATGACGCTTGGCACGCTCCTCGTATGGCTGTGAGAAGATAGATATCAAGGGGTTAGTCACACGGAACCCACAGAAGTGATACTCCAAAAAGGGAGGACCGAGACGTACGTGTTTGGTTTCGGCACTGGCCGACTTCCACGCCTCAGCAGCCCTCTTGGAGACGACAGTGTGAGCCTTGGGGATGCCCGTCTCGCGAGTAATCTCCTCGATGTGCTGTGCGCGGTACTCGCCCAAGAATGAAAAGAATGCCGAGAGGGGCCGCTTGGGTCGGAGCGGGTCGCGCAACGCGGTGCGTCGGGGCTTGGCTACCTCGATTCCCTTCTTGGCCGAGAGAGCCTTTTGACGACGAGCAACGTAACGATCGTATGACTTTTGACGCTCAATGTCCTCTGCGGTGAGGGAAGCCTTCCACTGTTCCAGGTCGGTGTAGTACTGTTCTTTCTGTGCCAGCGATTCATCCAAGTACGGCTGTAGCAGGAAAAGCAGATACACATACCAAGACGGAGATGGGTCAATATCGCTGTAGATCTTCTCTGGACCAGCTGCAGCGTCACAGGTCTGGACCCTGTCGGCTTGGTTGCAGAGGTCAAATGTCACACACCTTCTTTTCAGCGTCAGACATGCCCTTCCAGATCTTGGCAAAGTCAGTCATCCATTCTCTGGCTGGCTTGCTCTTGAAGTCAGTTCCCGGTTCGGTCGCCTTGGCCTTGATGAACAGAATCCAGGCTGGGCTGAACTTGGGCTTGGTGTCTTTGGGTAGAGGAACTGGATCATGATGCAAATGTCAGAAACGAATTGTTCAGCATACGAGTCCCCAGCTTGTAGCATATGCACCAGAAATCGAGCAGTAGTTTCCCGACTCACTGAGGTTTCCATTTGCATCAAGCTTCTCCCATGGCTTCTTGACCTCTTTCTTCTTTGGGGCTACCTTCTTCTTCGGAGCCGCCTTCTTCTTGGGGGCCGCCTTTTTCTTGGGAGCCGCCTTCTTCTTGGGAGCAGCCTTCTTCTTTGCCTTGGTCGTCTTTGCAGCAGCCGGCTTCTTGGCCTTTGTGGTCGTCTTAGACTTGGTCGTAGTGGCAGCGGTGGATGCGAACCTCTGTGGGAGCAGGGATGCCGTTCTGGGCTGTGATGAGGAGGACAAGGAGGAGAGGGGGATGATGCGGCTTGCGCCGGCGGAGTTCAGCACCCGCACGGACGAGCCAGCGGCGGCATTGAGAGCCGCAAACCGGGACAAGGTTGAGAGCGAGCGCATTCTCCGGGAAAGGGATGCAGGTGGCCTGTGGTCGCGTGGATGATTCCCTCTGGATGCAACCTGGGGTGGGCTACGAGCATGAGGCTCTGACACCGCACAAGCCCACACGCGTTCTCGCGTTCGGGTCACGTGCAAATCGGGCCAAGTCTTGCGCTGTCACTCGGCCGATAGAGATCTCGGAGGGTTTCGCTGTCTCGTCCAAAAAATTTGGGAAAGCCAACAAGCAAGTCGCTCCAGGAAGAAGTCTGGAATCGTCGAGGCCAACTTGCCAGAGCCAGCAGCAAGACGAGGAAGAGGAATGGCTCCACGCACAGTCAAGACATCGCACGGAGAGGCCATCGGCCCTCTTCAAGCCGCAGAGCTGCTGCGTGCACGACGCATTGCCAAGGGAAAGACACCCCTCACACCCGAAGAAGAAGCTCAGGAAGCAGCACGCAAAGCGGGCGAGTCCACTGCAGCCGATGCTCTTCCTTTGGGCAAGGTCCTGGCTTCCACGGAGAAGAAGATCAGAGATGGCGGGATTCGATCACTCGCTGCCTTCCTCTCCAGACCGACAAACACTGTCGGCGTCGGTGCGCAGTCGCAGACTGGGATCATCCCGCCTGACGAAATGGCAAAGCTCTGGAAGGGCATCTTCTACTGCTTTTGGATGTCCGACAAACCTCTGGTCCAACAAGCTTTGGCGACCGAACTCGCAGATCTCGTCCTGATCATTGCCAAAGGGTCCTCGCAGAAGCGAGGCTCATCTTCGACATCGACATCGACCTCTACCATATATGACCTGGGCCGAGTTCAATCTGCTCTCGCTTTCCTGCAAGGATTCTGGGCAGCGATGGCACGGGAGTGGCCTTTGATCGACAAGCACAGGTGAGTTCTTTTTTTTTTTGCTTCTTAAGCTTCGTTGGGGCGTGTCTTTAGCTAATGGATCATCCCATCGCCTCTTCGCAGGGTCGACAAGTACTACTTGCTCATGAGAAGATTTACCGGCGCGGGCTTCCGCCTTTGCCAATACACAGGCTGGGACACCTCCGTCGTGGCACAAATGAATCAGCTGCTCACCTTGCCTGGTCCATCAGCGGTAGCCAGCTCCAGCACTATCGACCCCGAAGCAGCCTATCTGACGAACGGCGGCCCTGGCCCACTGGCGGTTCAAGATGTCAAGCTGCCGGATAGTATCTCCTACCACGTCTGCGACATTTGGCTGGACGAGCTCTCAAAGACGCTCTCTGCTGCAACTGCCGAGTCTGAGACTGTGCAGACTGCGGCCGTGCCGCTGGTTCAGGTCTTCGAACCGATCTTCTCGGCTCTGAATCGGGCCTCGCTCAACAAGATGTTTGACCGCATCTTACAAGCGAGTCTACACCCCTTGGCGGAGGATCTGCGGAAGGCGCTTGAACTTCTTGATCTTGTCGCAGGCGATGACGACGATGTGCCGGCGGACAGGAAAGAGGCAGAGGAGGAGATGGAAGATTTTGATATCGAGGAGCTATGGGAGGCGATCGATCATGCGCCGCTACTCCGATCCGTTCTCGCATTTGATATGGGCGCGGACGAGGACGAGGATGCGAATGAAGCACAGCCTGCATCGAAACGCGCAAGACTGTCCGACAAGACGAAGCGCACAGCTGTCCAAGATGGATCAACACCAGTTTCGGCAAGCCTGCTGCTCGCACGCGCGCGCCAGTTCAAATTGGATCTCTTCCTTCACCTTCGCAGCAGCCATACGTCATCCACTCCGCCAACACCAGCACCACGGGCCCGAAGCCTAGAGTCCTACATTCAAGCCCAACTCGGCGAGGACGATCCCGAGTTGGAGACGCGCAGATCCGAGGAAGCCGCCGAAACCATGACCCCAGCCCAGAAGCTCGCAGCAGAGAAGAAGCGCCGCCAAGAGCGGGCAAAAGCCAAGCTGGCTCGGAAGAAGAGAAATGCGGAGATGCAGGCTGCGATCCAGCGGAATGCGGCTGCGCGCAAGATGGCCAAGAAGAGTCGGAAGGCGGAGGCGGCGAAACAGGCGAAGAAGGCGGCGGCTGGGCCAGTGGTGATCGGGCCGGCGCTTTCGAAGAAGCTGGGCCGGAAGAGAAAGTAGGTATCCTGTGTCGCACCTTCCCCCCAATCTTTCCCGTTTGTTCAGTCATGGCGTTCAGCAATCACAGTATGTTGTGTATACGGCTGCATCATCGTCTATTCGATTCTTTCCTCGTCGTTGCCGTCTAGTACAGTGGCGAAGCTCAGGGTTTCTACTCTGCCTCTGCCTTTGGTCTCTTCCTCTAGCAGTTCGTTGATGAGCCGGAGTGAACCTGGGCTAATCATCGCAATCTGTGTGACGGGCAGAGAAAGAGTAAAGAAAATTCAGTCTTCTCTGCAAGCTTGATTGAATCTTGATTGAATGCACTGACAAGCTCCCATTCATCGGTCCAGTCCTCATCCTCCACCTTGTCTACCAAGGCTGACACCTTTTCCTTGATGCGCTTGCCATCCTTATTCGGCATCGTAAGCCGAATCTTCATCCTCGCCCTCTCGATCGGGATCGTCTTTTTCTCCTGCAGCAGCTTGATCACCTCGAGCGCCTGCGACTTGGCGCTCTTGCCCGGCTTGATGTTGTAGTGCACCTCGGTCATGGCCTTTTCGATCATGCCGACGGTATAGGGCCGTTGGGAGCGAGGGTCGATGCATTTTTCGGCTACTTGGGTTGCAATGTCTCGCCAGGTGGAGGAGAGCTCGTGGGAGCGCTCCTTTTCGCCGACTTGGAGCTCGCCCTTCTTGAGGATCTGAGGACGCAGCAGAAACGATAGAGATCAGGCCATCTAGCTTGTGGAGCCAGTATGCCAGAAAGTTTGAAGCTCACCTCCAAAACGATTGTGTCTACATCAGTGGTGCCGAATATCTTTTGTAGGTCGTCATGAGGGGCCACTTGACCCTTGGATACGTTGACGAATACATTCTGGATCTGCACGACCTCGTCCAGGTCCTTCTCACTGCGGTAGGTACATAGATAAGGTCATCAGTCTTGCTGTCCTGACGTTGAACGAAGCGCTCGAGAGGCTGTAGATGCTCACACGCCGGTTCTCCACTCTCTTACTTTGTTCTTGTAGCAGGCGATCTAAAGCACAGAGCGAAACATGTGCAAGTATGAGAGGTTGCGCAAAGCGATACTCAATGCAGAGGTTGAGGAAGAGGACCCACCTCGAAGCGCTTGCCTCCTTTCTTCAACCGGACGATGGACACATTCGTGAGCCTGAGTTATGCGCAGAGGAAAGGTGTAAGAGTGAGCAGGCCGCACATCGGCGCAGGATGATTGATCAGAGCATCACATACTTGATCTGGTTGGCAGCTGATAAGCAGACGAGAGAGCAAGCAAGCGAATCAGTCTTCGACGAACATCCATCTGACCCCAAGAAAACAGTTCCAACTGCGCACTTACGTTGATTGATGCTGCATACATGCGCGCGACACAATTGCGGGTCAGCCCAGCACTCAGCAACGGGCCAGCTGTACGTTCCATTCTCGGCAGCGCGAGCACTCACGGCATCTCGGGCGGGAGGGACAGCTGTCAGCAGGTCGAATCTTGGTCACTGCCAGTGGAGGGGGATCTTCGACAAGTTGGATGAAACGTCATTTCCATGGTTGGAGACGGAGAGAGTTGAGCAAAAATTCTGGCAACCCGGTGTTGCGAGATTGACTCAATGCGCTGTAAGGCCAAGGCCAAGCGACTGAGGGCACACAAAGGGGAGGAGGGATGTTCACTTCCCCCTCCCTTGGGGCACGAGTGATGGGTGTGGGCCGTCGATCATCGGCTCTGTAGTGTTGTGAGAGAGGTCAGCATGGGGATGGATGTGCAGATGGTGAGATGAGAGCCGCGGGCTGGAGATGCGGGACTTGCTTTGTTCCCACTCGCGGGCCAGGTAGTGGTTCTTCTTACTCTGGCGCAGTGCCTGGGAATGCCAGCAGTGAGCCTTCTTGGCATGGCCACACTCTCACACTTCCTACCGTCTTGGCACACAAATACTGTACCCTTTTCCAGCCAGAGCAGGGGCCCTTGAGCCATGGTTGGGGATCCAGCCAAGCGTTTCAGCACGCACTGCATCTTGCTGCTAACCTCGTTCTGTCTGGCTGAAATCTTCTGTGTGCAAAGGGTTCGCACACCGCAACCCGCCTCCCTGCAGCCTTCCCTCTCTCTCTCTCTCTCTCTGACTGACTGACTGACAGGAGGATCTCACTTCCCTCACCCGCACTTTCCCTTCCCAGTCTTGATCACTGACATCCATCTTCCCTTTCGCATTCCCCTTCGACATCCTCTCTCTCTCTCCCCTGCCTCTCTCATCTCTCTTTTTACTCTCTCTCCCCAGAACACACTCTTTGCTCAACAGAACCTTTCCTTTTGGCTCAAACCTTTGTCGTCTTCACAAACCCGCGCGGGCCGCAAGAAAGAAAGAAAGAAAGACTCTAACAAACAACTCAAAGAAATGCTCGCGTCCCTGGTCTACCCAGCGGCCATCGTTGCCC
This sequence comes from Tilletia horrida, assembly GCA_001006505.1. Classification (NCBI taxonomy): domain Eukaryota; kingdom Fungi; phylum Basidiomycota; class Exobasidiomycetes; order Tilletiales; family Tilletiaceae; genus Tilletia; species Tilletia horrida. The sequence continues at coordinate 63,161 of LAXH01000026.1, forward strand.
TCGTCCTCTCCTCCTCTCTGTCCTCAGCCTCTAGCTCACACAATGCCATCCGCCGGCCCAACATCCCCCGCCGACTCGACACAGAGGCGCTTTCCGACCCCATTGCCGAGCGCGGTCTGCTCGATGCCCTCTTCCGCCGATACAAGGGACGCGCAACCTGGTACGGAGTCGGAGTCACCATGGGTGCATGCGGCAAGTGGACATCCACCGACTCTCGTGCGGTAGCCCTCAACATTGGCCTCTACGGCAACCCCGATGCTCAATCAGGCTGGTGCGGCAAGAAGATCAAAATCACAGCCAACGGCAGGACTTCCATTGCCGAAGTCGTCGACTGCTGCCCAACCTGCCCCGGAAACGGAGATCTGGACATGTCCAAGGCTCTGTTCCGTGACTTTGCTTCCATCGACGATGGTGTCTTCCAAATGTCATGGTCCTGGGTCGGTGCCGGCGATGGCAACGACGACGATGACAATGACGAGAATGACAAGCCCAAGGGTGGAAACAATGGTGGAGGCAAGAAGCCAGAGAAGCAGCACAACAACAACAACAACAACGACGACGATGAGGAAGACGACGATGACAAGCCCAAGAAGGAAAAGCCCAAGCCCAAGCCAACCCACACCTCCAAGGACAAGGAGACCGAGACCGAGACCAAGACAAAGACCAAATCCACCAAGACAAAGACTGCCACTGCCACTGTCACCTCAACAGAGTCGGAGGACGAGCCTGAGGAGACTCAGCGCAAGAAGCAGCACAGCAACCTTGACGGTCTCAGCAAGGTCATCTCCGGTTTCCAGAACCTGGCCATCAGCAACCACAACTAAATTGTTGTCTCAAACAATCCGAGCCCTCGCCATCCACGGATCTTTCCATTCGACCCGCAACACACCGTCTACTCGCCATGAAACGAGCCGATACCATCCGCCCGAACTATCTCTATCTGTCTCTCTCTCTCTCTCCCTCTCTCGACCCGCCTTTCCCTCGAGGAACCATTTCAACTTCTACGGTACATTACTGACCCGCTTAGTCCCCTCCACCCGCCGGCCGGACACCACTTTCTCGAAACGGAGGGGCATTTTCATTTTTCAAGATCTGGCTCGGAAAGCGAGACAGAAGCCGTGCAACGGCTGGGCTCTGGCCCGCGGGCTGATCTCCAGCAGTCCTTGTTACCTTCGCTCGCACTCCGGACAATCTCATGTTATCTACTTTATCCTTTGTCCTTCGCGTGTGTATGGGCTGACGCGGGATGTACCGATGTGCAATCTCAGCTACTTCTCCACGCGGTACAGCACAAGCAAGAGCGAGCAGGGTCTGCTGTGAGGGACCAATTTTATGAGCAGGCGGGAAAGCAGCGCCAAGGGCGCATGAGATCCGCATGATGAATGGCGACAGCGTTTCAACGCATGTGTAATGACTATGGAAGAGCTTCACCAATCCTCCACAGGCAGAGGCAACAGGATCAATTGACAAGAGAGAAGAACAAAATGAGGTTCTGCCCTCGTTCCGAAGAGGAGGTTAATGATCGGCAGAGGCAGGTGACTGTGAGGGTCCAATCCACCTCCGACCTACTCGTACTCGTATGTATCCAGCTCTCTGTGAGGTTTCAGGGGAGTGGGAACTGGGAATTGTGGACATCTTGTGGAGTGTGGCCTGCAGGCCGAACATTGCCGATGGAGTGCGTCCTCCACTACATCCACACACGCCGAACGAACTCACTGGATCACATCCCTGCTGAGGGGCATGAGGATCGCCCTCGACTACGGAGCCGGGCGGTCGCCGATCCTGCTTCCGAGTCTGGAGCCGCCTCTTCGATGCATGGAGGCATGCTCCACCTTCTGGCTCTACTGGCTCTTCATCCTCCACCTCTCGTCGCTTCACCACCGTCCCTCTCCCCTTCTCGACAACGAGTTGGTCGAAGTACACGAATCTCACCCAATTTCATCCACAACATGACCTTGTCTTCGTGGTGGAGCGTTGTCCTGGGTGGAGCATAGCAGAAAGGGCACCATGAGCAAAACAAGGCCAATGAGGCCTTTAAAACAGGACCTTGCTGACCCTGCTTCTTGGCTGACCTTTTTACCCTCATCCTTCTGCTGCTCAATTTTTTCCCCTCACATCTGATCTCAGAGACCTCACCTATCTGCCCACTATGTCCGCTGTACCCAAGTACATCTCCCAGCTCCAGAACACCAAGGTCCTCATCATCGGCGGCTCGTCAGGCATCGGCCTCAGTGTCGCGGCGGCCCTGATCGAAGAAGGCGCCTCCGTCGTCATTGCATCCAGCAGACAGGCCAAGGTCGACGAAGCCATCGTCAAACTCAACGATCCCAAGCTTCAGTACAATGCCGATCCCTCCCGAGTCGTTGGATATACCGTCGACCTGCAGGGTCCTGGCGCTGAAGAGTCGCTTCGCAAATTCTTCGACCAAGTGGGCACCATTGATCATCTGATCTACACCGCTGCGGACCCTCTGCCTATCAAGCCCCTCAAGGAGCAGACATACGAGAGCATCGTCAGCACCGGCAATATCCGTCTTTTTTCGTGAGTAAACGAATCCTCTACCAGGACAACGGGGAGTCTGGCCGGATCTCGTGTACTGATGTCTGCTCGTTGTGCACGCCATATATAGGACCATCCTGGCCGTCAAAACAGCCGTCTACGGAGGCTATCTCAAGGAAGGAGGGAGCATTATCCTCACCTCTGGCTGCGCATGGCAATACCCTTATGCAGACTGGACCGTCATTTGCGCATATGCGGGGGCACTCGTCTCTCTTGCAAAGGCACTCGCACTCGATCTTTCGTCCAAGTCCATCCGATGCAACGTCATTGCACCCGGTCCGATCTTGACCGATGTCTGTGAGTTAAATTCCCCCCCCCCCCCCCCCCCCCCCCCCCCCCC
>LAXH01000026.1:66093-134715 GCA_001006505.1 Tilletia horrida
GCCCTTTTTGCAGGGAAAGGTGTTCCGGACGAGGCGGTCAAGGCAATGGCCGCCTCAGCCCTGACTGGCAAGCTCGGTCTTCCGGAATGGGTGGCTCAGAGCTACGTATACGCTCTCAAGTCGCCCAACGTCAATGGCGAATGCATAGGTGACGATGGAGGCGCTTATGCCCCAAAGCGGACTGGGAAAGATTAGTAGATGCCCGGGCAATGCCCACCCCTCATGAGCATCCCCATGTCATTGATGTTATCCCACTGCCAAAAGATACTATTATGCATGAATCTCCATATATAGCAGCGGCCTGCTGGATCCGTGATCTCATCTCGGGGAGGTGTTGGGAGTCTGTCTTTTGCCAGGCCCGTTTCGTTGGGGCGAGGCGAAAAGAGAGGATGTCGCGAGAAGCAGGACCGAAAGTCTCGAAATTCCATCACACCACGACCGCGACACTTTCTCGCCACCGTCACCCTCTGTCAGCTGAGTTGCGCTTAGGTCTGGTCTGGTCCCAAGCTGTCCAGTCATTTGCTGCTCAGATGTCATCGATTGCCGCAGCGTGTGCGAGCACGGCTCGGACGCTCGCCGCCTCTCAAGCCCTGTCTCCAGTTCGGGTCCTCAAAATTCCACATCTCGTCCCTTACTCATTAGGGACAGCCCTACAAGAGCACCTTTACCAGCGCAGAATAGAGGCTCGCTCCTTCCTCCACGATCTTCCGACCCCTTCTCCCGCTTCGACGTCCGCGGCCGGCGAAGATCCGAATAGTCGCGAGGGCAAAGCACGAGCGGTGGCGACCACGGACCATTTATTATTACTTCAGCATGCCCCCGTTTTCACAGAGGGAAAAAGACGGAAGGAGGTGGATCCAGAACTGGCTCAGGCCTGTCGGAAAATGGGAGTGGACTACGTCTTGGCCAAGCGCGGAGGGTTGATCACGTATCATGGGATTGGTCAGATCACGGGCTATCCTTCGCTGGATCTGGCGCCAATGGACGTGAGTCTTTCCGTACTGTCATTCCAAGTTGACGTTACTGATCAGACTTGTGGCTTCCCGATCTCAGCTCTCGGTCAAATGCTACGTGTCCTACCTAGAGACTCTCTTCCGCGACCTGCTGGGCTCGGAATCCTTCCGTCTACCCACCGTCGACCCTCCAGAGAACAACACCGGAATCTGGACGGACGAGTACCACAAAATTGTAGCATTGGGCGTCCAGGTCCGACATCGACTCACTCTGGACGGCTTTGGCTTTAATGTAAGCGACGACCCGCTCCGCTTCTTCCGCATGATTGTCGCGTGTGGCATCCAAGGTCGGCATGTGACCAGCTTGTGGACCGCGTTGAGGCGCCAGCATGAACAGCAGGGCGGAGGCGGCGGCCAGGTCGAGCTGGGCACTGTGGCGAACAAGCAGCCGTCGGCGATGGAGATGATGCCGATCGTGAGCCATCACTTTGGCAAGCAATTCGGGAGGCGAATGGAGGATCTGTCTGAGGAGCATGTCCGGTATGAGACTGAGGCTAGTTCTTGGTCAGACCAACAAGGTCCACTCCAGAAGGCGACATCAATTACCCTGTACGGAGAGCGGATATCTGTACCTCTGGAGCCCTCGACTTTCTAGAATACAAATCCATCAGGACAAAGCTGTGCTGCCATCAAGCATGCGTTGAGGTGATCAAGTTCGTGCATTTCAATATTACTAGCCTCATCGGCTGATGGAAGCAGAGGTGCTGTATTTGTAGAAGGTGACGAGTAAGTTCGAACGCAAGAGGCCATACTTTTCCGCTCTATGACGCCTCCAGTTTCTTCCCTGCAATGAGGAATCCCAGGGCCGGAATGAGGATGTGCAAGCCCGCGATGATGTTCGACCATCCATGCGCCGTCAACTCGCGGTCCGTGTTGACATCGTCTTGGCCGACACTCACCGCCAGTGCCGGGATGTTGAGCGGCGGGTGCAAAATGCTGAGGAAGACGAGTGCGAATTGGGTCGGCATTGTCGCCAGCAGGGCCATCCAGCTCGTCTGGGTCAGGTCGAAGTAAGAGTAGAATCTCCAGAAAGGAGCATCTGCTGCACTGCCGATGTCGAACACCCATCCTTCGGCGCGAAGTTTGACGAGCGAGTAGCCGAGCGGGAATACAATTCCGTAGAAGATGAGCGGCATCACCACAAAGTAGGCCGGCACCACGAGTGGATGGCTTAAATGCGCCGTCACGACGCGCAGGAAGACGGCGAGCGCAAGTGGGATGATCCAGAGCGTGATCATGTGCGTGCTCTGGAAAAAGTACTTGAGCGTCTCCCAATTGTATTGGAACCCGTTCTCCGACTCGAGTCGGCCCGCCACCTCGAATCCAGTCTCGATCAAGAAGATGCCCACTCCTCCTATACAGCCCACGAGGATGTGTCTCGGGAAGAAGCCTATCAAGACGCCCAGGCGCAGGAGGCCGAGGACCAGGAAGACGATACCGGTCAGGACGGAAGAGAGGGCGAAGGCCATGCACGTGGTGGCGATCACAGCAGCTGGATTGTCCTCACCGATCTCGTCGATGATTTTGCGGACGAGGATATGGTAGAAGGGCACGACCTCAATCATCATGCTTCCATTTCCTGCTTTGAATACACTTCCTCCGAGAGTGTAGATCAGCTGAGAGATAATGCAGGCTGAGTGGACAAATGCAGATTCAGCATGTGCCCCTCTGACCAATCAACAATAGAGATGCTGTAACTCACTGACAAAGAACATCGCAACTCCATCACCACCGAAATGTGAAAAGATGGGATTGTTGTTGGGAAAGATGATCATACCGTAACTGACTCCATCGAGCAGGTTCAGGAGCAGACCCAGAATGACCGCAGGCAACACGGCGATTGGCTCCATCAAAGCAGCCTTGAGGTCGATCTTGGCCATCTTCTGCAGCGTGTGCCGGGCGCCGATGGCACCAGACCGACCTTCGGAGGCGGCGGAACGAGCAGGCGATCGAGAGTGAGACCGCGACCGAGGATGCCTAAACAGCGATCCCACCGCTCGGACCGGATATGTGATGACACCCAAAATCTTGGCCGCTCCTGTGCGAGGAGGGGAACTGTCCCCGCGGCGCGAGCCTTCTCCGAGGACGGCTCTCCAGGAACGATTCGAGCCCAACAGAGCCCGCCGCTCGCCATCTGCTACATCGAGCGAGCCCCCGTGCCTGCCGCGATAATGACCTTGATGGGCGATGTTCCCATTTTCCTCGTCTCCCTCGTCCACACTGCCGTACATGGAGTCGGCAGGATTGCTTCCGTGGGCAAGTGAGCGCCGACCCTGACTAAATGTCCGATGAATAGAGAGTGCAGAAGAATTGGGAGCCGACGGCCGAGCGATACTGCTTCTCCTTCCTCCGACTCCAGAAGCACCTCTTGAGATTCCAGAGGACCCGAAACCGCCGAAACTAGGAATATGGATGCCGGAGGAGGATGCGAGCCCGCTGTGCTGGGCATGCTCAGCCTCTGCCTGAGCTTGGGCTTGGGCCAGTGCACCGACGCCGAAACTGCTCCGTGTAGGGATCACACCTGATGCGGAGAGTCCAAACGCGCCGCCTCCGCCGTAGCCGGAGAAGGAATTAGGCTGGAAGTTGACAGATGCATTGTGTCCGCCTCCTGGAGCCGACGTTGTTCGGTTAGGAAGGATATCTTGTGGCATCCCACCGAGACTTGTTCGTCTCTGAATCTGCAGAGGATTGGGCCCAACGGGAGCGGGAATGGGCTGCCGAAGTGGAGGAGCCGATTCACCTCTGGTCTCAGGTTGTCCGACATCCTGAGGCGGCTTGTACGATGCGGAAACGGCGGGCGGTGGGCCTTGGATGGAAAAGTCGCTTCCAGTGTCGTCGTGGCTGGTGCTCGTGGCATTTGATTCTGAGCGCTGTGTGCGGTGCAATGCTTCAGGCAAGGCGAATCCGAGTCGTGGGGTCTCCGAGTCTGATTCTATCGGAGGAGGCGATCTGACGATCACTGGGCCGTGAGTTGGAATGGTTTCGGAGTCCCCCGTCTCGTCGAGACTGGCAACCTTACCGCGTGGAGACGTGGACAAAGATGCTTGAAGCCCTGCTGACGAATGACCGGAGCGGAATTGGAAGCCGCTTCCGAGATCAGACGACATCGTTCTCCAGTTGTTCCCACCTCCGTACTCCGTTTGCAGTTGCTCTTCCTCCTCCCCATTGGCTGCATCGTACAGCGCCATGTTGGCGAGTTGGGCCGTATTGTCTCGAATGGTATTGGAGGTGGCTGTGTACGAAGACGAGAGCGGCGCATGCTCCCGAGGCGGGTCTTCAGGTCCAGAGGAAGAAAGCGGAACCCGATTGGAGCGTGGAGAGTCGACGGCTTGGGCATTTTGGAACCGATAAGAGCGACCCTCGAGGTGGATCGGAAGGGCTGCTGCTGGAGAATGACCGCCGCCGGTGGAGCTACTGCCGGCTTCCAGGTGACGAAACGCAGTCTTAGGCGAAGCTGCGGGGGACGAGGAAGTTGCAAAGCTGCTGCGTTGCTGTATGCGTTGATGCAGATTCCGGTCTGAGGTGCCGGAGGCAGGAGGAGGGGGACTGAGGCTGCCTCCGTGCGCGCTTCGGGCAGCATCCGCTTCCACTTCCTTGCCCTTGTTCTGCGACATGGCGAAGTGTCGAGCAAGGGGACGTGAAGACTACCTCTGCTCCGCTCGATCTTGCTGCTGTCGAGGTGGACGATGGTGTGAGGTTGCTGTCAGGTTAATGTCGTCATCTAGGACGGTCGGTGGTGTTGATCTTCCAGAAGATAAGCACGGGTCATATGTATGCATGCTCCCCCTTTCCAGCCTCCGTCACCATCCCAAGCCAGCATCAACACTCGGCATCAGGCTTGAGCTCGAACTGAGCAACGCCCGGGCTGTCCACACTCCGGACTGTCGCGCTCGCCTACCGGCAAGATCGACCGTGGTCTAAGCTCAGGAAAAACAGGCATCAGACTCCAGCCCGACCTTCCTACCTTCCACCAGTCGATCCTCTGCTCACAACCGACCATCTCGACTCGAAGCTCTGAGCTCGTTATAGCAAGATGCCAGTGCCTAACTACCTGTGCTATGTGAATTCGGTTCTCGTGTATCGAGCCGGAGGGACGAACAGGACGACTGGAATCATGCTGGCCTTGGGCACAGTTGGTCTGCTCATCTTGGGGACGAAGGTGATTCAATACCTTCCCATCTTGGTGGTAGCCTGCCTCATCTTCGTGCTCGGCATCGACTTATCCAAGGAGGCACTCTGGGACACGATCGGAAGAGTTTCCCGGGAAGAGTACATCACCATCGTCATCATCGTCTGGGTGTCGACCGTGTTCGATTTCGTGATTGGCATCCTCGTCGGTCTGGTTTGCGCCTGTCTCTTCTTCGTTCTGCAAGCGAGTCGAAGGAGAAACACGATTCGGGCCATCTTCGACGGTAGCATAGCACGGAGCACGGTCCGGAGGCATATCACGCAGCGCCGCTTCCTCGAGCAAGTGGGCACGCAGACCCAGATCCTCAAGCTGCAAGGCTTCCTGTTCTTTGGAACTATCAACTCGGTCGAGGACCTGATCCGCCGCGCCCTCGACATAGCATCTTGGCAACGGAACCCTATCCGCTTCCTCATTGTTGATGTGAGCTCAAGGCGGCATGATCAATCACTGACCATGGCTCACCTCTATACATTTGGCCCTATAGTTTTCCCTCGTCTCCGGCCTCGACTTCTCAGCTGCTGAAGCTTTCACACGCGTTCAAAGGCTGCTCGATGCAAAGGATGTCGTCCTGGTTTTCTGTGGCCTCATGCCAGGGTCTGACATCGGCATCGCGTTGCGGTCAGTCGGGCTTTGGGCCGAGTCGGACATGAGAGTAGAAGTCTTTGCAAATCTCAATGAGGCCCTTGAGTGGTCAGAAAGTAAGAGAGGCTAATCGGGATCAATTCTCTACCAATCCCAAGCTGATCAGTCTCTTCTTCTCCTGTCAGACGAATACCTCCGAGGGATGTACTCAAGCGGCTGGGCATCAGCGCGAGCATTTATTCAAGCAACGTCCGCACCAGAGAGAAGCAGCATGGATGCGACCAAATCCCGACGGACGGATATGGGAGCAGCAGGGTCACATACTGATCCAGACTCTTACTCAAAGCCAGCACCAACAGGCGGCGCCGCCCCTGGACTGGGCCTCGAGGCAGCAGGACTGGACATTCCAGACACCAAAGGTCGGCAACCAGCCTTCGTGCTCGACTCAGGCTTCGAGAATTCACCCCGTCGCTCCCACTTACAACAAGCGGTAAGAAGTGCCCTTGAACGGTCCGGCGGCGACGCCATGATGGTCGGTGCTCTCAGCTCGGTGCCGGAAACGGAGAGCTTGGATGGTGGCTCTTCCATCGATGGCGATGCAGATGGCGCGGAACGAGCAGCGCCAGAGCGGAAACTGACCGCTTCCGGGGAGCAATTGCCTCCAAATGCACTGCCACAACCGCGAGCGGGAGAAGGCGAGGCTCAATCATTGCGAAACACCACAGGCGCAATCTCATCTCAACAGACATTGACATCGGCCCTCCGAAAGAGACGGAAGCTCACACAGCCGCTGCCTTTGCTCATGCTCACTTTTACTGCATATGCGGATCAAGATCTGAGTCCAGACTTCTTTGCCAATCTTGCACCATATTTCACAAAGGTGCATGTCAGCAAGGGACAAAAGTTATGGGAAAGGGGCGATGAACCTGACGGCCGTGAGTACAGTGATGCCCTGTTTACCTACAGCGCAAGTCGACTGACATGAACTTTTCAATCTGCAGTGTACCTCATCGAGAAGGGCATTCTCAAAGCTCGGTATGACTTTCCTCAAGAAGAGTTCGAAATCAACGAGGCCATGCTGGCTGGTACAATCGCTGGAGAGGTGAGTGCTGAACACAGGGCCACATCTTAGAATCTGTCCACAATGTTGTTGCTGACCGAGCTTCTCGCCTGTAGCTCTCCTTCCTGTCCGGTCAGGTGCGAAACACATCCGTACATGCCGAGCTTGACTGCATCTTGTGGAAGCTGGACGGATCCGGCTTGGACCAGATGCAGGCTGAGCGGCCGCCGCGGGAGTTCAGCACCTTTTTCCGCATGCTGCTTCGCGTGACGGAGGAAGAGCAAGAATGTCTGATGTCATATCTGGTCACTCGTCTTAGCTGAACCAATTGATGTTGCATCCGCCTATGCACATGTAACCATGGAGTCCACACCATGACAAGGACCCTTTGATGTATCGTTGGAAAGTCAACCCGGTCCAGGTCCTTCTGGCCAAAGAGAAAAGTGGATCAACTCCCAGCTTTCCCTTTGTTCTGGTGGTGGGAAAATTTTGGAAGGACGGCTGACGAACGCGATCTAGTTCATGAATGTGCTGAGCGAGCATCACTTCAAGACAGCAGGGCGGGAGCAGACGAAGGCCAAGATGAGGATGCGAACGAGATTGAAGATACCTGCAGCGAAGCCGGTGACTCGCTTCCCCACCAGACCCCCTGTCAATGAAGTCAGATGTCGTTTCGCCCCCTCGCCCACCGGATCGTTGCATCTGGGCGGTCTGCGGACGGCTCTGTTCAACTACATGCTGGCAAAGTCCACAAATGGGACCTTCATCCTCCGTATCGACGATACAGACAGAGTAAGTCCGGGTTTCTGAGCCCTTCAGACTGAACTCTTTGAGCCTTTTACCGAGCGCGATGAACCAAGGCTGATGGATGTCCATGATTCCTGCCTGTGTGTGCCTCGTTCCGATCTGTCCTTCCTCTGGTACCAGACTCGACTGGTTGAAGGAGCCGAAGCTCAAATTAAGAAGAACCTCAGATGGGCAGGGGTACATTGGACAGAAGGTGCGCTCCTTTGAGTCGATGGCCACCAGTCTTCAGCTTACGTCCTTTCAATTTCTCCGCCTGACGAAATCATACGCATGATTGCTCACTTTTGCAGGGCACGGAAAACCCTCAGTAGTCGGACCTTTCCGCCAGTCCGAGCGAATGCCCATCTATCAAGCATATGTAGAGAAACTGGTCAAGGTGAGCTCTTGACACGGCGAAGACGCTTCCCTCGAGTGCCACTCAGATGATCTTCCTCCAAAACAACCTTTGGCCAGACCGGTCACGCTTACCTCGACTTCAGACCCCCTAGCGCCGAGTCGGAGTCGACGCCAGGTCAACGGTTGGAGCAATACAACCAGCCTTCAACGGAAGAAGCCCAAAACCTGATAGATCAAGGACACAGGTACGTAGTGCGGTTCAAGCTCCCGACGGAAAAGATCGAATTCGACGACGTCGTATTTGGGTCCATGAGCGTCGATCCCAAAGATCTGGGCAATGACCCCGTCTTGATCAAGAGCGACGGATGGCCAACATATCATCTTGCAAGTGTAGTAGATGACATCGAGATGGGTATCACGCACGTACTTCGTGGAGAGGTGAGCTGAACCATTGATGCCGAGCTACCACATCACTATCAGGAACAGGCACTGATCCTGACAGAACTGCTTCGTCAACAAATGTGTCGTAGGAATGGTTACCGTCTGCCGGCAAACACTTGGCTCTCTTTCAAGCACTCGGCTGTATACCACCTGCATTCGCCCACCTACCATTGCTGATCAACCCGGATGGGTCCAAGCTGTCCAAAAGGTCGGGCGATACTCATGTGCAGTCATACATTGACCGAGGCTACGAACCAGAGGCTTTGATCAACTTCATCGGACTGATGGGCTACAACCACAAGAATGCGGTCGAGGGCGAGACTCAAGAAGGTGCACAGAAATTCGGCGAATCCGTTTCTGAGGTGATGACAATCGAGAACCTGATCGAAGGGGTAAGTACGCCTATGTGCAATTCTGTCTGCAGCTTGCCTATCTAGCTCGGTGCTGATCAAGCTCATGAATGTGGAAATATTCCAAAGTACGACAGTCAAAGAATAGCTCGGTCTAGGGCGACTCCATTCTTCCCCAAGCTCGACTTCCTGAACCGCCAACATCTTCGACAAGCTCTTAGTGAAGACGCGCAAGGATATTCCACCTTACTATTCAGAAGACACGAGCCTGCTCAAACACAGCGGTTACGGCGGAAAAGATACGACATTCTATTTGCTGCTCAAAGAGACTTAGAAGCAGTATATGGACAGCAGTGAGTGTCTTTGGAATGTGTAGTCGCTCCGGATGCTATGAGCTAAGGTCATCGTACCCACCAGGCCGATGACAACGCTTCAAGGCACAAAGAAGGTAGTCCACCTAGTCAAGGTCAGTAAGGAACTATCCTGGCGCGTTCTCCTTCAGCAATTGCTGACAAGTTTGCGCGATGGGTGATCTCTTACAGGAACAACTCAATACCACGAAAGACATCGTGCAGGAGGCTCGCTTCCTATTCGTGCAACCCGACTGGTCTTCGTCAAACGCACAAAAGGCATTGCGCGGAACGCTGACGAGGAAAGACTATCCACAGGGCGTAGACATTCCGACGGTGATGAGTGAGCCCTTTGAATCTCCACAATTCATCATGGGAACGCCTGAGCTGACGTCGCGCGCTTTGGCTGTTTCCCTCAGAGACGGCATTGAACGCATATGTCGCGTACCTCCGTACTCGTTCGGATCATGCGGGAAAGTCAGGACAAGGTCAAGAATCTCACGATCCACTGACGAACATCTTACCCAAATTGGCGGGGGAGATCCAGCCGAACAGCGAAAATGACCCGAAGGCTGCATTTTCACCAAAAGCGCTCCAGTTGCTGGCGAGAAAGACGCTGAGATGGGCAATGACCGGAGGCGAGGTGAGTGCGAACGCTGGTGCATCTGCGCATTGGCTTCTTCTCAATTCCCATCTACTCTTCCTTGTGCATCTGCCAGCCTGGACCAGCAGTGTCGGACGTCATCGATGTGATGCCGAAGGAAATGTTGATCAAGCGACTAGAGAACGCCCGAGACAGCTTGGACGACGCGGTCACTGCAGTCCGTACGCAGCCAGCGGGCAAGCCAAATCCTGTCAAGTCAAAAAGAAATTGATGCACTTAGAGATGCATGTTAGCTGGGCGAGATTTTTCCTGGTCTTGCCTAGAATCGCAGCCAGAAAGACAAGACCCGGCACGAATGCCATCAGACAATGAGAGCACGTCTTGGATTATCGGGTGGGAATGAGGGAGATCTACTATTCCTTGATGCCGTTGGGGTAACCTGAGTTTGGCGAGGGCTTGTACTTCCACTCCTCGCCAGACTCTGCCAGGCGCTTCTTCGCCTCACCCATCGCCCATGTTTGAATACTGATTGGGTGTGGACAAGGAGACTCAGTCACGGACACTCGGCTGTGGTACTTTGCACTGGCCAGTTACTCACGTTGTGTCAGGTCGGTACATCAGAACGACAGTTGCGAGGGCCATGCCGCCGAACATGCCGTAGAGCCAGAGGTTCTCCCAGTCCTCCTTTTCACGCTTCTGTCCCTTTGGCGGGGGCTGAACGAGCACAACAAGACAGGATCATAGAAGGAGAGGCGCACTCCTGGATATCAGCGAATTTTCATCCACAGTACCCGGCTGCGGCGGGACTGCTCATGAGCTCACCTTCTCGCCGTAGAGGTAACCAGTAGGTTGGTTGTATGATGAGCCGCCGGAAGCGTATCGACGACCGAGGGCCATGGAAGTGGAGGCAGCTGCCGTTGCGGCATTGCTGCTGCTGGCTGAGGCCCGCACGATGGCGGATGAGACCGCGCGTGATGATCCAGCGGCGGCGAGCATGATGAAGGGATGCGGTCGGTGGATCGTGGACTTGCAATGATAGCAAGCTCGCTGCTCAAGCTGGTGGTGACCAGGTTAGTGGATGAGTTTCGCGACATGGTGTTGACAAGTTTCGCGACACTGTGTACAACCTCCACGAATTCAACACATCAACACCTGCCCCACAAGAAGATCGACACGGAGCTCTGGCAACCTTCCATCTCCCTCAACAGCGCGCGTCCCAACCGGAACTCGAGGAGGAAGCAGCCAACCATGACACTCGTCCAGCTTGGCATCTGCACAGGCTCCATCTACTCTGCATTCCTCATCTGGGGTCTGCTTCAAGAGAGATTGACCACGACTCCATACATCTCCAGCACCGTCTCCGCACTCGGTGTCACCTCCACGGGCGCGCCAGAGTTCTTCAAGTCTCCCTTATTTATCAATGCCATTCAAGCTGCGCTTTCCAGCATACTCGCCGCCATCTATCTGCTACTGCGGCGGCCCAGCAAGGATCAGAGAACTCTCAGCCGCGTGCTAGGCTTACATCTCCTCACATCTTCAGGAGCACAATCAGCAAAGAAACAACCGGTCTCCAACAAGAAGCCGACAAATGGACACTCCAATGGCGCCTCTACAAAATCAGCCGTCGCTGCCACGACATCTGTGCTCTCACCCGTGCTAGCAAGATATCTGATCATTGCAACTTTACAATCTACGGGATCACAACTCGGCTTCCTCTCCCTGCGACACATCTCATACCCGACCATGATTCTCGGCAAGTCGTGCAAACTCGTGCCCGTCTTGCTCATGAACCTGCTCTTATACCGACGCAAGATTGCTGGCTACAAGTATGCCGTCGTCGCGCTCGTCACTCTTGGCATCAGTCTCTTCATGCTGTTCGGGCACGAAGGCGGGACGAAGGACGCGGCGGGTGCTGTCGCAAATGCTGCAAAGAAGAAGAGCAAAAAGCACGCTCCACCAGCCAGCAGCTCCCTATTTGGACTTGCACTGCTGACTGCCAACCTGCTGGCAGACGGAGCGACAAACTCGACACAGGATGAGATCTTTGCCAACTATACGCTCTCGGGCCCGCAGATGATGCTGGCGATGAATGCATTCTCAGCACTTCTTTTGACGGCTTCGTTGCTCGTACCGGACCCGAGCAGTTTCTTGGGTAGCAGTAGCAGCAGCTTCATCTCGTCGCTGCCTTTCTTGAGCTCGGTTCTGGGAGCCAGTGCGGCCAAGGGCGGCGCGGTCACGAATGAGCTGGGCACCGCGCTCGCATTCATCCATCGTCACCCTGAGGTGCTCAGAGACATACTCGCTTACGCGTTAGCGGGCGCGCTAGGACAGATTGCCATCTTCGAGACACTGGAGCGATTCGGGAGCTTGACGCTCGTCTCCATCACAGTGAGTTGTCTTTCTGAGTGTGGTAAATTCAGTAGACGACCTCTTCCAAACTGACCAACGTTTGGCTTCTCTACGTGACAGGTGACCCGAAAACTGTTCACGATGCTGCTATCGGTAGCCGTCTACAAGCACGCTCTGTCACCGTTACAATGGGTCGGTGTCGCCGTCGTCTTTGCGGGCATTGGCATCGAAGCTCGGGAAAAGAGACGGGAAGGACTTGCGAAGCGGGTAGCGAATGGCAGCGCAAAGGCCAAAATCAAGGACGCGTAGAGCTACAGCTCTGTATCCCGGTCCAAAGCTTCTAAGAACAGACATTGCTCGATACGCATACATATCACAAGTGCATTTCTCTCAAGCTCGGTTTTGTTTGGATTGGCTTCCGCATCTGTGAGCGGTCCACTGAGTTGAGAAAATGAGGCACTGCATCACGAGCCAGGGCATACAGTCAAAAGTTCTGGGAGAAGGGAAGAATAAGACGCAAGATGAAAAAGAAAGGGAAAAGGTCCAAGGGAGCAAGTATGGGGTGCAACGAAGAGGTAAGTGGGCCGCCCAAGAAGGGGAATGTGGGTCAGCAAAGAAGGAGAGGGACCCAACATGCGAGAATGAAGAAAGGGGCTGCGGGAGAAGAACGAAAGGGAAAGCAGGAGAAGGAGGTCACGGAAATAGCAACGGGTCGCGCAAGTGGACGCTGGGCTTGAGAGTGAAGCTTGACCGGTCGACTGGGGGGCCCCAGAAGGCAGACAGTTCCCACGCAGGCTTTACTTCGAGTACGTGTCTGGGTGCATAGTCGTTTGTGCTGGCTCGAACCGTTCTGCCTTTCGAGGACCACCACTGATTCCCGGTCAGATGGACATCCCGATGCCTGGTCTCCCTTTCTCCGGATCTTGTGGAATCAATGCCGGCGATGCAATATATCTTGTTTGAATTGCACGAAATCGAGGATAATCGCTGCTGCAGTGGTATATGACCACGCTCCGCATACATTTTGGGAAGAGGTTTAGCACCTTCTGCTCAGTGCTTGGAGGCGTGGAACGCGTCGAGGACCTTTTGCTTGCTCGACTTGGTGGTGGACATGTTGTAGCTCTCTGCTCCCGAGACGTTGTTGGATCGTGGAGCCGTGGTGGTGGTTCCTGCCGCGTAGGAAGAGGGCACGTACGCCTCGTCGCGCTTCTTGTAGCGGTGACCGCAGCAGGCAGTGATTCCGGCGATCAGGAGGAGCGGGATGGAGATGAGGCAGAGGTAGAACGCGACACCGGGGTAGATGGAGGCGTTGGGAGAGACGCGGTGAATGCGGTTGCGAGAGTAGATGAAGAGGACAATGTCGATGATAAAGGCGATCAGAGCCAGCACCGCAGCAACCAGGTAGACCAAGAAGGAGATGAGCATGACCGCCGTCTTGGGAATGATGCTGAGGATGACGGCGATCGCGGCAACAACCATAGCGACGACGTGGACGGCGAGACCGCGGGTCCAGCTGGGCTGGATGTTGGCATTGTCGTAAGAGGCCTGGGTGTCACCATTGGTAGCGTTGAGGGAGACCTGGTAGCCGTGTCCGGGACGGGCGCAGTAGTCGTAGTCGCTCGGACTGTTGACATCGGAGGTGCAGTATCCCCAGAGACCGAGACGGATTCTGCTCAGGTTTCGGGCCCTGTTGGCAGAATAGCCAACGTCGTTGATGCCCTGGAGGTTGTTTGCAGAAACAAAGCTGAAGGGTGTGGAATCATTCAACGTCGTTGGCAAGGAGACAGTGCAGAGAACCTGTTGAGATGTGATGAGGATGAGTGGGGTGAAGTTGAGCATGCATAGTCGAATATGCAAACTTATGGCCGACAAGAATCACTCACCAACAGGACGAAGGCACAGAAGCCGACGATAACAGAGAAGGCGTTGAAGGCGCGCGCCATGGCTGTGTTGTTGCTGAGGATCAGGAAGAGAGGAGGGCGAGGGCAAAGCAAGAGTCGGGTTTCAGAAACCGATATCCGCTGGGAGACGTGCAGGAGCGGGTGGAGGTAACGGGGAAAGAGTGTCGATCAAGTTGGGATGGCTGATACCTTTTTGAGGCAGAAGCGTGTAAGGAGAGGAAGATGAGTGAGTAGTGACGAGAGGGAGAAGAGAAGGAGGCTGGGTGAGAGGCAGAGGTGATGACCCGCCCACCCCAAGCAAAGACAACTCAACAATGAATGATCTGCACGTCGCTCAAACCCCGCAGGCGCTAGTCAAAACTCGGCAGCAGCTGAGCAGCAGCAGCAGCAGGCAGCAGCAGGCAGCAGCAGCAGCCTGCAGCGGCAGAAAAGGAGTCCTCCTGGCACGCACACGGGCTCGGCCGGGGGTCCCTTCCTTGCCCTTCCGCTCATGCATCCCATCGTCACTCTGCATCAGTGTCCCCTTGTCATACACCTGTCCTGATGTTCTAGAAGGACATCCCGCAACGACATCTTTGTTCTCGCCCATGCCATCATTCTGTCACTACTCTTGCGCGGCGTGACGTAGGTTTGGACTACCTGGCAGTTGGCACTCCCCCTACAAGGTCCTGAGCACACGACCTGAAAGCGACATCTTGTTTATTGCATTTCTTTTTGGCAAGCCCTGAGCAGAGATGACAGGGTAACCATTTTGGTTCACAAAACTTTTGTTGAGGGGGAGGTCGCGATTCAATGGAAGATCGAGCACCTTGCCACCGCACCCCTCCGGCTTTCTCACAGAGCCAGAGATCGAGCTCAAGGCTCAAAAGGGGGTTCCTCTCCCGTAGCGCGTGGAGGCGGAGGAGATCGCGATCGAGTGCGATACCTTCTCGGCGGAGGGCTCGGGGAGCGACCACCTCCACTGCCAGGTCCACCTCGTCGCGGAGGGGGCGATCGGCGACGCCAGTCATCGTCATAACGGCTCCGGGACGGAGGCGGGGGTCGCGAGTCGTATCCTCCACCTCCTCCTCCATACCGGTCACGACCGTAGTCGCGGTCCCGGTCCCGATCGGCATAGCCTCGCAGTGGTGGGGGCGGGCCATAGTCGCGATCACGGTCCCGCCAGCTGCCACCGCGGTGGCCGCCTCCACGGGGAGGGGGAGAGCGGGCTCCAGCAGGACCATCCCTCCTCCAGCGGTCATCCGCTCGGACATGACCCATGTACTGGCCGGGAGTAGGCTCGTGAGCACGATGGGTTGCCGAGTAGTCCACACGGATACGACGTCCGTGCAAGTCCTGGGTGCCGCCCGAATAGATATCAGTTCACAAAACGTATTCAGAAGCAGGGACATACCAATTTGGAATGATGCACGATAGTTTGAAGATTGGGAGGAAAAGCAGAGGATTTCTTGTGGTGAGCTTGAGCTTGGTCTTGATTCCATCGAACATCATCTTGACAAGGCGCGCGACTTCAGGGACAGGGTTACTTGTCTTGCATCGAGGGACTTGAGGAGCCGCTCTTTTGCCTTGAACACATCCTGAGCTTGAGAGCTTGAACTCTTGTACCACGACATCTTCTGCCTTGGCTACATGTGGATCTTGTCCCTCTGCCACATCGTCCTTGCCCTTCACGCTTGAGGAAGCCTCTTGCGACCATGCCATTCGGCCGCATGTCTTGATGCGTGCTTTTGAGATGTTGGGCTAGACTTACAATTCCATTCAGCTCCTTGATGACCGCGGCAGCCCCGTCGACCTCGCGCATTGTCACGAATCCGAAGCCGCGCGATCGGTCGGACTGGACACACGGAGTAAATATGATCAGTCATTGATGGAAGCCCACCTCCTCATACACGCAGTGCACTCACCCTAGCATCGTACACGATCACAGCCTTGTCCACAGCCGCGACCCTGGAAAACTCTTCCTCAAGATCACGCTCCGTGGTCCGGATGCTCAATCCAAAGACACCAACAATGTTCGTCGGCTCCACATTGGCAGGCGCATGTCGTGGACGGGGAGGGGGAGGGGGCGAGAACCGTCGGCGAGGCGCATCGTCCCCACCACGGCTGCTGTAGGGGGATCGGGAGCGACGGACGGGAGAGCGAGAGCGCGATCGACCGCGGAAGTCGTCCCGAGGCTTGCTGTCTGTGCGCATCGGACTGCC
The DNA here is from genome assembly GCA_001006505.1 of Tilletia horrida. Classification (NCBI taxonomy): domain Eukaryota; kingdom Fungi; phylum Basidiomycota; class Exobasidiomycetes; order Tilletiales; family Tilletiaceae; genus Tilletia; species Tilletia horrida. The sequence continues at coordinate 82,277 of LAXH01000026.1, forward strand.
TCCTCCAATGTCTCGACCCACTGCTCCGGTATCAGTAGGGGCATCTCCCCGGCCGTCGTCGCCGTTTGCCGGTGGAGGGTCGCGCTGGGCGTCAGCGTCAAAGTAGTCCTTGAAACGGTTAACGGGAGAGTTGGCAAATGCAGAGTATGGTTGAGCCCAGAACGAGCACAAAAGGTCGGACATCAGAAGGGGAACAGAAGCAAGTGTTGTCAGCTACTGCGAGGTGTGAAATCTAGGATAGATGGGTGTAGGTGGCGAAGGACGTGCCGCATTCCTCATGTGAGAGCGGACGGGGCCGAGGGAAATGAACTCACCATGGTGGGGATGCGTATATCGCGGTGTCGAAGAGAAGAAATGAAGCACGCGCAGATTCCTTTGTCCGGATGATGGATCTCCGCCAGCGCTGTCTCGTGTGTGCTGAGATGAGTTGTGTGAAGCCGCAGCGGATGTTGGTTGTATGCGCTGCCAAAGCCTCCGAAGTGTTGTTTGTGTCAACGCGTCGAACGTTCGACGTGGGCTGGTCACGTGCAGCAAGCACCATGTGGCAAATTAGATTGCTGTGCGTTGACTCACGTGATGCAATCCTGTGGCATTTGTGGAGTCTCGAGGAGTCTGGCTGCTAAATTTTCTTCTCACACCGCCGCCGTCCCCTCCGCTCAGAAGTGTTGAGAATTCCCTCTTGCTCGAGCTTACCACCCGTTGTCTTCCCCACCAGCACAACAGGACATACCGCAAGATGGGTATTGACATCAAGCACAAGCACGTCAAGGTCGGTCGCCGTACCGCTCCCAAGAGCGAGGACCCTTACCTCCTCCTCCTGGTCAAGGTAAGCATTCAGTCCCTCTTCAGCTGATCGACCGGGTCACAGCAGCAGACAGCGGAGGGGAAAGAGATGCACACTGGGAGCACCTTTGTGGCCGGACAGCATTCAAAGCAGATCAGCGCGTGCGGGGCCGTATGGATGGCAAGGAGCAAGCGGCCGAGTCCCTCGACATCGAAGTGATCGATTCCCTGGGTGCGGTGCAGACGGTCTTCACCGGCCAACCAACTGTCTCGACTCTCTGCCGAATGCGAATCACGCAGCGACATTGGAACGGTGCAGAATTGTGAAGAGCCGGAAGTGGAGCTGGCAGCTCATGTCGCTGTTGTACGGCTCGAAGGTCGGTGAGGTCGAGGGTGGTGGAGAAGGTCACTGATACTACGGATTGATGGACTGCTGCGGTGGCATCGACGCGGCTGTATGGTCGCTTGGGTACGCTGACCGACGATGGAGTGTTACTGCTGTGATCTGGTCGACAGCGCTGTGCTGCAAATGCTCGAAACATGCATCTGACCTTCATTCATCTATTGCTGACACCCGACCACAGCTGTACCGCTTCCTGGCACGCCGAACAGACTCCAACTTCAACAAGGTCATCCTCCGCCGTCTGTTTATGTCCAAGACCAACCGCCCCCCCGTGTCCATCTCGCGACTGGCGTACCTGACCCGCAACCAGGGCCTTTCCCCCAAGGCCAAGGCTGCCCTCGACCCTACTGCCCCCTCCAAGACTGTCGTCGTTGTCGGCACTATCACTGACGACAACCGACTGCTCGAGGTACCTAAGCTCTCCGTCGCTGCTCTCCGATTCACTGCCACTGCTCGGGAACGCATTGTCGCTGCCGGCGGTGAGGCTCTGACTCTGGACCAGCTCGCTCTCCGGGCACCCACCGGCTCCAACACTCTCCTCCTCCGTGGGCCCAAGAACGCCCGCGAGGCTGTCAAGCACTTTGGCATGGGTCCTCACAAGGTCAGTACTTTAATTTCTTTCATGCCGTCGCCGCCAAAGGCAAAACATACATTCACTACTCAGAATGTTTGTGTACTGACAACCTTTCATCCTTCTGTCTCCGCCACCAGAACAAGAAGCCCTACGTTCGCTCCAAGGGTCGCAAGTTCGAGAAGGCGCGTGGTCGCAGAAAGTCTCGTGGCTTCAAGGTATAAATCGGTCGACCTTTCCCTCGTTCCGCCGTTTGTACTTTTCATGCCCAAGCCACAGAGGCCAATCTCCCCACCATGTTACAATCACATGCACCACATCTCTTTCTCGACATTCGTTGTGTCCCGGCCCTTCATCTTGCGATGAACTCAAAGGGTTCATCCCCACCGCGCCCGCATCAGAATTCTCCTGTACTGCATATGACTCTCCTGATCCGAGCAAGGCAATCATTTTGTCAAACGTCAGCACGGGTGATCCGAACGTGAGGGTTTCGGTAGAAGTGATGAATACAGGTCGGTCAGCTTCGCAGGACGAAGCGAGTGTGAGCAGGCCCTCGCGGCACTTCATGCGGCAAAGGGCGCCAGCCGCTGTCCACCCTTCGAGTTTGCCGTTCTGAGATCGTACTCGCCGTGCTGTGTGATATACCGCACCCACGCTGAAGTGTGAGAGGGGAAGGGCTGTTAGTCTTGCCGAGATGTCCCTCGTAACTGAAGCTGAACGGTGATACTCACGCAATGCTTGATACCCAGACTTTTCCACTACCTTCAGATACCGGACCTGGATTCCTGAGACGGTAAAGTATGGAATCTCAAACTTGACGCTGATGGGCGTCCGCTTGTCCATGGTGTCCTCGCTCTTGACACTCGGCAGGCCAAAGTGTGCTCGCATGAGGAACTCCTTCGCTCCGCCCAACTGCTTGATCTTCCAGATCATCGCTGACTTCTCTGGCGCGTAGGCGACAGATCCGATAGCAGCCTATGTCGAGAGAGACATGAGAAGCGTGAGACTCCCAATGAGCAGTTGAAGAGAACGAGTGTGCCGATAGGTACTTACCCTGAATTTGGGCGAGTCGGCATCATCAGGAACAGGAATAATGATTTCGACGTTGTTCGCCGTTGATCTCCGCTTGAACTGAGCCTTGACCTGGAATCGAGAAGACATAACGACGCGAGATGCAAGTCCAAGCAGCAAGTGGTCAGCAGACGACGACATGGGAAGCTTCTCAATTGAAGCACGCACCTTGACCATGTATTCCACCCGACTTCCTTCATGACGCTCGACAACCGCCTCGGCCCAGATCAAAGGCTTCACCTGCGTGCTCAACCGATAGCTCATCAACTCAAACTCTCCATCTGGAGGGATGAACGAGATCGTCCGATCGTTCTCGAACCGGGAGAGCCGCACACACTGATGAAACTTGACATCCTCCATCTCGATCGCTTTGCCCCTCGAGCTTCTCCCCGTGCTCTCAAACATGACCTTGTCGTTCAGGCCCAGACGGAGCTCGGGCATGCCGGAGAGGTAGCACTTCATCTTGATGGCGCCTAGGATTTCGGAGCGGACGACGTTTCCGTTGGCGTTGACGAGGAGATTGACAGACTCGATTACGTCTAGGAAGACTTCGTTCTTGCGGTAGCGGATTCCTTCGGAGCGCCAAGACACAGCGTTGGTGACGGCCATTGGAGGCCGCGCTTGAACTTCGAGCTTGTGAGATTCTTGGGTGATGTATCTAGAGGACACACGAAGCAAACGAGTCAGCATCAGAGAGAGAGAGGGTAGGAGACAGTGGAGCTCCGACAAGTACTCACTCTTGCAGAATTTTGCTCTCTGTTGTCTGAGGGTAGCCAAAGTCCATCATTTCGTCGAGCAGCTCGTAGATGATGACAAAGTTGTCCCTGATCGACTCCTCCTCAAGCTCCTTGAAGTACTCTTCCAGGACCGAGGCAAGCTTGTGCAAGAAGAGCAGGACTTCGGCCGCATTGCTGTTTCGTCTGGAAAGGGCGAGCACTGTTGCGAGTGTTCACAGTCAGAACCCAGCCTGCGTGTCCGGAGAGCCCCCTGAGAACCGGATGAGGGTTAGCACAAGCACTCACAGTACAGATTGTTATGGCGAATGAACATGTAGTTGATGCCGTCGACGCTCATACAAGGCGTGACTGCGCTCCCGCCCGACTCTTCCTCCATCTCGAGCAGCAGGGGTAAGAAGCGCTCGACTGTCGCAGGAGGAATGTCATCGCGGTAGGAGCGCTGGAGCAGGGACTTGCCCTTGACGTCCAGGATGGACACAATCGAGATCATAGCTATTGGGCGGCGCTCCCTTCTTCTTTTGTTGTCCGTACGTGGGAGGGGGACGCGCTCCTGCCTGGGTCTGGCTCTGGAATTGAGTGTTGGTCGGCAGTTGTGTTGAAGGTGGACGACCTTCTGGAGGAAGCTGGGCACCCACCCTTCCACCGCTGCAGCACGAGTCTGTGCGCCTCAAATCCGAAGGTCACACACAAGCTCACACGGCTCAACAGAAAGCCTCACTCAAGAGGATCGGTCTCAACGATGCAACACACAGCTCGAGGAGGAGAGACCAACGGCATATAGTCATACAGTGTCGCTGAACAGGAAGGGAAACATCAGAGAAGTGGCGAGAGGGATGGAAGGCATAATGAAAAGGAAGATTGTTTTGTCGACCGGTTACTCCTGGCCACAGGACGTGGCTTCACTCCCAGTCCGAGTCTCCATCTTCGTCGCCATCTACACTGTAGCGGTCCGTCCTCGGTCCCGTGGTCGTTTTCAATCCAGTTGCTACTGCTTCGCGTCCTGACGTAGCTTTGCTTTTGGCGGGATTTGCCGTTGCAGGGACTTCGGTTTCTGGGGCCTTCGATGCTGGAACCGTTGTCGCGGCGAGGGCATCAGATGCGGAAGGACCACTTGCCTTGGCCCCATCTTCCTCGTCACCTTCGCCCCAATCAAAGTCTTCGTCATCTTCTGGCTTTGCTGCCTTCTTTTCCGATTTGACCTCCGCATCCGACCTTTCACTCTTCTTGCCCTTCGCCCCCGAAGCCGAAGGCTGAGTCTTGGATTTTTCGACGTCCTTCTCACGCGCAATCTTGTCTACCTCGGTTTGCAGAGCTTCCCGCGTCACTCCACCCGCATTTTGCTGTCTCTGTTCGGCCTCGGTCGGAGGGACGACTTGGACGACCTCATTGACGAGTTCCCGAACATCCTTCCCTACGTCTCTGGCTACAGCCTCAGCCTCGGCCCAGTACTTCCGTGCGAGGGCCTGTGTAGTTGACCAGGAGGGAAGCGCATTTTTGCCGCCCTTGGGCTGGGCAGCAGCACCCTCGCCCTTCTCCGCAATCTCTTCGCCAGCGGCTGGCGCAGCATCCTTGCTCGTCGCGTCAGCCGTCGCAGGTCCGGAGGGCAGGCTGTTCGAAAGGGACTTTTGCAGGTTGGCCACGCGCGGATCTGACACAATTTGGGTGCCAATGCGCGAGAAGAAGGAGGACGCATTGTTTGCGAATTGAGATGCTTGTACTTGAGCTTCCCTGGCGACCGCATTGATGTCGATCGACATTGAATTCCTGGTGTGACGTGCGCTTGGAGAGATAGGTTTGTCGTCGATGATCGTACCGTCAGCAGAGATCATCTGCTGCGGTTTAGTGGCAGCGCCAGTTGCCGAGCGTGTCAAAGCACCGGTTCCTGTCGATGCATGCTCCTCATTGATTGGACTGGGCGGTGCCCTTCCTTTGCCTTTGTCGATTGACGGTGTGGTAGCAGAAGAGGCATGCTCTAGGATATCATCATCGGTCGCAGCAGGGAGGATAGGATCTTTTCCTTGGTCGTCATCAGCCGGACTGAAAGCGACGTCCCTCGCCTTCTGCTGCGCGTCGTTGAGGTGGTCTTCCAGCTTGGACCATTCCGTCTTTGCGGCGTTCAAGATGCCGCCCTGCTTCTGTATGTGAGACCGAGCCTGGGTCAGGGTGGCCTGAGACTGCTTGGTGACAGATCCCCACCACGAGGAGAGGGAGGATGTGAGCTGAGAGATCTCCTCTTCAAGCGTCGGGGGCAAGTGTTCTTGGATAGGGACATCGTCGTGCACTTGGGAGGGCCGCGCTCTTTGCTGCTGATTCGGCGCGGCGCCTGAGTCGGTCGATTTCTCGTCTGCCTTTCCAGCAGTGAATTCGTGAGTATCCATGATGAGTTGATCGTGACAAAGATGAAGTTGCTTCGGATGCGTTGGATGAGACCGCAAGCGCCAAGAGAGGAGCGAGTGATGGTCTGAGCGCAGGCAGCGTGGGAATTTGAAGGACACCAACACCTCCACATTTGGAAGTCATGACCTCCGGCTCAAGAGACTTGCTCAAACCTGCAACGCACACATTACTGAGAGGGCCTCAGACCTGCGAAGATCCTTTGCGAACGATGGCAAGCCAGTGCGTGCGCTGCTCAACTCGAGCTCTCCTGGCTCGCTCTGGGGCAAGCCTCGTCAAGTCAGCGCCTGCTGCCAGCTCATCAATCAGGCTACTGCATCAGTATCACGTTCCGACACAACGACCCAGGCCAACACCAAAATCTTCGCTCAGACATACACCGTCAATCACTAGCAGCAGATCATCTTCGTCGTCCACTTCTTCTCCGAAGAGTACAGTCGCGCTCGGTCAAGAATACTCAGCAGACGACTATACCAACATTCCCCCTTCCATTCTGAACAGGCTCTCGCCGACACCACGCCTGCTCAGCAACCCTTCCCACCCGCTCTCTCTGCTCCAGGCCCAGATACAGTCTCATCTCGCATCACTCACCGAGACTGCATCCTTCAGCCCCATCGTCCCACCATCCCCCGTCGTCTCTGCAGACCTCAACTTTTCCGATCTCGGCTTCCCGCCAAACCACCCTGGCCGATCACCCACAGACACGTACTATCTCAACCGCGAGACGTGTTTGCGCACGCATACGTCTGCTCACGAAGTCCAAGCCTTCTCTGAACCGGGTCGGACCAGCTGGCTCCTAGCTGCCGATGTGTACCGGAGGGACGAGATTGATGCATCGCACTACCCCATCTTCCACCAGATGGAAGGGGCTCGGATCTTTCCGCTGAGTCAGTACGAAGCTACCGATGGCCAGAAGAGCCTCGTTGAGCTCGAATGCGAGGCCATCGAAGCCAGGCTCGCAGCGTCGGACGTGCAGATCGAGGTCGAGGACAATGTCAAGCTGGAGGATGCCGGTGGAATTCAGCCAGGTCATTCGGAGCGCAATGCGCTGCTCGCAGTCAGACATCTCAAGGCGGTTCTCAACTCGCTCGTCCTAGAGCTCTTTGGCGAGCGACATCGGGCTGATGTGGCTGCTGTGGGCAAAGGTGGAGCTGATGCGGAGCCTCTGAAGGTTCGTTGGATCTCAGCTACCTTTCCTTTCACCACCCCTTCGTATGAGGTCGAGGTCTGGTTCCGGGGCAAGTGGCTGGAGATCTTGGGATGCGGAGTCGTGATGGATCGGACTCTGAAGAATGCAGGTGAGTATAGTATGACTTTCATTGAAGCCCGCGCGCTATGTCAGCAGATTGTTCATCGGCTCGCTTGCATACATTCTCACTTATCTCCCTCAGCCGTCAAGGACCACCTCGGGTGGGCATTTGGGCTCGGCCTGGAGCGCATTGCCATGGTGTTGTATTCGATCCCAGACATTCGACTCTTTTGGAGCACAGACGAACGCTTCCTGCGCCAGTTCTCAACCTCGACCTCAACGCCTGCATCCTCCGCCTCGGGTGAACATGCTGGAGTCAGCGCCGCTGGAGGAGCTTCTTCTTCCAAGAAGCAAGCTCTGATCACTTTTACACCATACAGCCGGCACCCACCCTGCTACAAAGACGTGTCCTTCTGGCTTCCCAAGACGAGTTCTTCGAGTCGAGAGTTCCATGAAAACGACTTCTGCGAGGTGGTCAGAGACACGGCTGCTGACCTGGCCGAGGACGTCAGTCGGATCGATGAGTTTGTCCATCCCAAGACGGGACGGAAGAGTCTGTGCTACCGGATCAATTATCGCAGCATGGATCGGTGAGTTTGCTACGTGCAGCTATCCCCAGCCCTTTTCTGACGTTTCTACATCTCTGTTTGCATCTTTCCAGCAACTTGGAGAACGAGGAGGTCAACGTCGTGCATGGGCAAGTTGTTCAACACCTTGTAGACAAGTTTGGCATTGAGATCAGATAGCAAGTCCAACTGTGTGACAGCGCGACCATGGACAATTGCATTGATGCAACGCCTTGCCTAATTGCCGAGCACTCCATTCTGGGATTGCGATCAGATGCTGATTAGTGACCAGCTTTGAGTGCCGCGGTTGGATCCCATGCTCGATACAGATCCATGACCTTGCGCTCTTGCTGCGCAATGCCGGACCCATCCTCTCGCATGACCCGCGTTCGCCAAGGTGTATTGAGGGCCGCGGAGAACTCTGGTGTGGACGAAAAGTTTCCGGAGTCGTACTCTGCACACATCAAAGAAAGACAGCAGAACAAAATCGTCTGAGTTCATGATGCACCTCTTTCGAACCAAAAAGCCCCCTTGTTTCAAAAGCTCACCGTGCAAGCCAAGACACTTTGGCACGCTTGCAGCATCTCCGTTGTTTGGCGCCGCCTCTTTACCTATGATGAGAGCGTCCACCAAGTCGAACCTCCGAGTGCGTCTCCATCCCGGCACTTTGGAGAGCGCCTCGACATGTTCACCTAGATACCACTCATCATAGGCCTGCTGATTACCGTCCGCGGGAGTGACGCTCGTGGCTACGACGGCTGGGGCCGCTCCGTCCGCCTTGAGTGGACGAAGGCTATCTTTAACCTGAGCGTGATACTTGGAATCGGTGTCAGAGTCGTAGGTGAGTCGATAGATTCGCCGATCCAAGATGGCGATTCGACTCAGCAGCTCGGCCTCGCGTTGTGATCGTCCTTCAGGAGTGCGAAGGGCGGCGTAAGGGTGGTCATCGTTGAAGAGGGAGAGGGAGGAAATGTTGTAGATGGCTGCCCAGCTTGAGGCCGTGTATGGCCGGTCCGAAGAGGAGGCTACGGTGGAGAGGACTTGGTAGCGTGCTGCGGAACGGAACTCTGGGAAGCGTTCCGTTCGGAGTGGAACGTGTTCATTGTCGTACCAATCTGTCGGCACCAAATGCCATGGTCAGTCATGGTACGCTAGTAAGCAAAATGAGTATATGCTGGCTCAACTCACCTTGAAATTCCTCGAGAGTGACGTCCTTTCCTGGTTCGGCGAAGACGAGCAGCAATGCAGAGTCAGCAGAATTGTCGCTCATCCTGCTTGAACTGGCAATCCTTCCTAGGTGTGTGCTGGCTTGACAATGAACCTGCTGTCAGGTGAGCGATGAGTACTGATGGAATCCATGTGGCGTGGGAGAATTGCAACCTTGTTAGCGCCGGCCTTGCAGCAGCCGACACATGTGGCTCTCCCCCCCCTTGTCTGTCGTGATTACTGTCCTGCTTCTGCAGCCGTCGCAGATCAGCTCCCTGACACCATGGTCGGGACTGGGTTCCACCAAGACAGGCAGCCTGTATGAGAAATTCTTCGGCCGATGCATTCTCTGACGAAGCTGGCCGCCCCCGGCGGCTCGGAGAATTGCGCTGATTGACGAGCGCGGAAGCTGACGCCACAGGCGTCTTCCGCGACCGCCATCTGGTAATGAGCTTTTTGTGGTGTGCGTCATGGTGCCGGTGCTGGTGCTGGAGCTGAGGAAGAGCAGGCCAGGTCCAACGCTGTTATACTCGCAATGGCCGGTCCTGAGGTAGAAGCTTTGGTTGTTGGATTGCTTAGATGGTGGGATGCACTGTGGATAACATACCCCTCCTTAGTCATCCTGCCTTCTACACACGCTAACAACGCAATCAACCAGCAAACGTCGGTCAATTCCTGGGGGAACCCATTTGTCACCACACCCAACACATCTCATTCTCATCTCGTTCATCATAGACAACATTCAGGAGAGCCGGACCCCTCAGCATATCTCATCTCATCCCAAGGCTGCCTTACTTATAGGCCGTGACTTCTGCGCAACTCGAGTCTGGGCTGGTCCTCATCCATCCACACTGACACAGTCAACCACATAGCTACCTTGCATCATCACCTCAGTGCTTACCCTTACCTTCTGAGCTCCGGGTTTGTGCACCATGACAGATCAAGAGCTCCTTTCCGAGTCGGAAATGCCCATGCTCGTGCCACACCTGCGGTCCAAGATGGCCGAACGGTATCCAAATCGTGTTGCCATCCAGGCCGTCGCTTGGTCCGATGGCAAGAAAGCAGCCCAAATCAAGAACGAAGACTGGCGCTCCATCACCTGGCCCGAGCTTATCAAACTCACCGATGCCACCGCTTTCCTGCTGGGAGAAGGCCGTTTCGAAAGCTGGCCAGTGCGTACCGCAAATGATTCAGTCGACATGGCCCCTCCCAAGATTGCAGCCCTCGTCAGCACCGATATTGCATCCGTTCTGTCCTTGGAAGGACTGATGAAGCGAGGCGTCCAGGTACGTTCCGTCGCTCTGTAGCATTGCTTTATTTCGTCAAATGTATGCTGAGCACAAGCCCATCCTCACCGTCCAGTCCTTCCTGATCTCACCAAGAAACTCGATTCCTGTCCTTGCGGAAATGCTCACCATCGACGACATACATTACCTGGCATACTCCCGAGCGAACAAAGACGTCGCTCATGCGGTACAAAAACATATGGCTGAGCATTCGCAACGGTCTCTCACAATTGCCGAACTGCCCAACATCGCTGAAATCGACGAGCGCGCGGCCCAAAGTAGCTCTTCATACCCTTACGACTTCGACGTACACGCAGAATTCACCAAGCCTGTCATAGCGTTGCATACATCTGGCTCATCCGGCAGTCGTCCCAAGATCTGCCCATATACCCACCAGATGCTGGTAACCCACACATTTGCTCTGCAATGGCCAGGGTTCCAGGATATTACTGTTTGTACCACTGTGCCCCTGTTCCATGTGAGTACATGCTGCAGATTTCGTTGTGATCCCTGTTCTCCCCCTCACAAGCCTTGCTTTCTACGTCTTCTAGGCATTCGGACTTTTCGTTGGACTTGGATATGCCGCGGTCAACCGGAGCACCATCACTGCAGCCCCAGCGGGAGCTACCTTCCTAGGGGAGGAGCTCATCACTTTCCTCAAAAGCGCAAAGACCAACTTTGCCGTTCTGGTGCCTCAGCAGATCGAGAGCGTCGCTTCCACTGCCGGGGGCCTCGATTTCCTCAAGTCCATGGGTGCGGTCTTGTACGGCGGCGCAGCCCTGAGACCGGACACCAAGCAGCACCTGGTAGATGCAGGCGTCAACTTCTTGTGCGGCTTTGGCACCACTGAAACCATGGCAAATGCGTTTGCACAAGTGCACAAATGGCCAAATGGAGTCGAACTCGATCGTGAATGGATGCGGCTGCTTGACCACATTGGCTACCGGTTCGAATTCTTCTCCGCCGCTACGGACGACACCCCCGAGCTGTCCGAACTCATCATCTTGGACGGCAAAGCACCGTTGCCCAGACACACCATCGAAGGTGGCTTCGAAACCGGTGATTTGGTCATCCGACATCCCGAGTATCCGGAATGGATCAAGATCTGGGGGAGGAAGAGCAACATGATTGTCCTGTCCAACGGAGAGAACGCGCCGGTCCAGCCGGTGGAAGACCCCGTCTGCGCGCATCCATGGGTATCAACCGCTATCCTCTTCGGCGTGGCCCGTCCACAGGTTGGTCTCCTCGTCGAACTTAAGCCCGAGCATACTATCAAGGACCTAAGCAACTCAAAGGCAGTCGAAGCGGCGCGCAATGAGCTCTGGCCTACGATCCAGAAGGTGAATGAGGACCTGCCCGACTTTGCCAAGCTCTTCAAAAACATGATCATCTTCGCCGACGCCTCCAAGGGCGAGCTCCCAAGAACTGATAAGGGCACACCCAAACGTCAACTGATCCTGAACATGTTTGCCAAGCAGATTGACGCACTCTACGACTCAGTCGGATCTGGCGCAGACTCGGTCGTGCAAATCACCTCCATCGAGCAGGACGAGCTGTTAACGGCCATCTATCAGATCCTTGGTGCCATCTACGGTGAAGAGAAGGAGCTTGGTCCTGACACTTCTCTGACGCTGGAGCTCGGTCAAGACTCGCTTCGAGCCACGCACACTCGCACGGCGATTGTTTCGTCCCTGAAGGCTGCCGCAAAAGAGGGCCGGATCCCTGAGCTGGCCTCGTTCGATACGAGTCTGATTCCTGCTCAAATCACATATGATAACTCGACGCCAGCAACGCTTGCGGTACGTGGCCTCAGCTTTCACGACATGAAGCACGCTCATGATACCAGAAATTTAGCTGACACATTGCTCATTCTTGCGCATCAGGCTGCGTTGCACGACATCATTGCGGGAACCAAGTCTGACACAAAGCCGGACTCACAGATCAAATTGATGAAGGAGCTCATTGAGAAGTACACCCAACGACTGGCAGATCCCAGCAGCAAGACAAAACAACGTCGAACGAGCATCCTCGGCGGTCTCTTTAAACGGAGCAACACCGTCACGAAGAAGCACACCGTCTTCTTGACCGGCAGTACCGGCGCATTCGGAACTCAAATCCTTGAGCAACTCCTTGCCCGTCCTGAAGTGGAGAAGGTGATCTGCTTGATTCGGTCAAAGGAGGACGGCACAGCTGCACTCGAGAGACGACAAGTGGAAGCATTTACGAGCAAAAAGCTGGACCCTGCACCTGCTTCCTCTCCAAAGGTGGAATATCTCCGCGGCTCGCCTTCTCAGCAAGGTCTTGAGGTGCCACCAGTGAGTGATGAATTGCTCATTGCAGCCCTGATCATGCACCTCTTTCTGACCTTTGGAATGTCCTCACCAGGGCGTCACTGCTATCATTCACGCTGCCTGGTCGGTCCACTTCAATCTATCCCTGATCGACTTTATCCCCGAGATCGAGGGGGCCGTGCACCTTTTGGAAGAAGCACGCAGACTAGGGGCCCGCTTTGTGTTCGCCAGTTCGGTGGCCACGCTCATGGCTGCAACTCCAGCGCCGGAAGAGGCTCTTACGTCCGATGGCCAACACGCGATCGATGAAGAGTATGACCTGCCTTTGGAATGGGCGAACCTTGGATATGGAGTGAGCACGATGCCTTGGATATTCCCTGAGCGCTTCAGACACTGATTTGGGCTATTACTTGCCTGCAGCGGAGCAAAGCTGTCGTCGAAAAGGTGGTTCAGCACGCCGTACACAAGGAAGGAATCGAGGCGATCACCATCCGCTGCGGTCAAAGTGAGTATGCGCTCTGGACCCCTGCCCGATGCAGTCTATCAGCTGACTCCTTTTCCTTCGCGCTTCCCAGTTCTTGGAGACGCCCGCACCGGTTCATGGAATGCCCATGAGTGGGCACCCAGAATGTTCCGTTCGGCAGAAGCACTCGGTTCCTTGCCCGACGATCTCGGTCTTGCTGACTGGATCACAGTCAACGACGGCATGCAAGTGTTTGTCGACGCTGCCCTCAAGTCCGACGTGTCCGCGCGTACTCCAGCCTCCAAGACAAACGTGATCAACCTGTCGAACCCGAATCGAGTGCCATGGTCGAACGTGCTCAACTCGTTCCGCCCTCATCTACCGGCGAGCGTCAAGGTCGTGCCCACGCTCGAATGGCTCCAGAATCTCGACGAGGCAGCGCAGAAGGGCGCCAACTCCTCTAAAGCCGAATACGATGCGCTGGTGAAGAAGATTCCCGCGCTTGAGCTGCTGGACACGTACAAGGGCATGGCTTCGGCGGCGGCTCCGAACGTCTTGTCGATCCGGAACGCCGTCACTCTCACGGACGGCAAGCTGGAGAACGCGGATGTGATGAACCAGACGCTTGCGGGACGCTGTCTGAGCTTCTGGAAGGGGTGATAAAATCTTTCTTTCCCGTCCTTCCAAGCGTTTCCGAAGCCATCCATTTTCCCACTCCTTACATCTCCGACGTCTTTTGTCCCCCACCCGTCTTGTGTTTGCACCCCATCATTCACACAGGTACTCATGATACATAGTAGTTTCCACAATACGCGGCATCTTCACCAATGCCCTTGATCCTCGCTCATGGACTGCTCTGTCGCCGCTCACAGGAAGAGCAGCTACCGCTGGGCTTGGCCAACCCAAGGTTTCTTCAGGTCAGCCCCTCCTTGTGCTGATCTTTTACCCGTCTTTGAGCACCTTTCCAACAATGGGAAGCAAGTGCGAGCGCGCCGCCTAGCAACACCGGCAATACGCGCCCGAAACCGCGCGTCACGTTCACGTCACCCACGTCCCTGACACTAATGAGGGTTCAAGAATCAGAAAGCTGCCAAAAGTCTGATTTGGAAGATCCCGGAACGAAACAAGATGTGATAGAGACAACAAACTCGGGAAGAATGGGGTAGAACTCGTGTGTGCAAGGAAACGCGGAAATGTGGAAAGCTTGGTTAACAAGGATGGGGGGCGTGATGAGAGGAGCACGAGATCCTTGATAAGGAAGAGGGGAATCAAGGGCGGCGAGTAGGGAGCAGTGAATCGATGGTGGAGTGATGCTGGGGGGAAGCGTGTCGAAAGGCGACCCTTGGGCGGCTGATCATACAGCCACGGCGTCGCTCTGTGGAGACTCGTTTGAGACTCCAGCCATTGCAACCGCAGAGGGAGAATCGAGCTTCATCTTGTTCTCCGACTCTTCCACCTCGTCACCATCCGGCTTGATCTCCTGTCTGAGCATGCTGGCCGCAGTTCGCTTGAGTGCAGTGACAGCGTCTGCCGAGAGGATGCTTGGCTGCGGTGCGGACTGTGTCTCCATTTCGGTGTCGGCCTGACTCGCAGCTGCAGAAGGTGCCAACGCTGGACTTGCTTCTCGAGTGCTCTGTCCCGTAGCAGTGGTGGAGGAGGACGACACGCCGTTGAGCGCCTTCGACTTTGCTGCCGCGCTTCCGTTCGTGATCGATGCTGCTGTAGCTGCCGCAGAGGCACTCGCCACGCTTCCATGGTCATCATCGTCTTCCTCATGGTCATGCGCCGTAGTGATCACGTTGGAGGCGAGTGGACTGCTTCGAAGCGGCACGTGTACCGAGGCTGAACTGCCCAGGAAGAGCTGCGCTGCATTTGCCGGTGTTACACCAGCTCCGTTTGATGAGCTAGTGCTGCTGCTGCTGCCGTTTGCTGCTGCTGCTGCTGTTGCTGAAGGGGAGGAGGATGATCCGTTCGTAGCAGGTATCGAGCTTGCGTCGGGAGCAGTGGAAGGCGCTTCCGACGAGCTTCTCGTCACTCTCGATGTCGATCCAGATGAGGTACTTGCACTAGCTGAGCCTGCACTGTTTCCGTTTTGCGCGCTGAGAGCTGGACTGCCTGCGCGGGAGCGTGGACGACGAGAGCGAGATCCAGGGTGTGGGTTTGGCTCAGGTAGGACAGCAGCGGCCGCCGCCGAAGCTGCAGCACCCCCATTAGCAGCTCTCCCTTTGCCTTTTGCACGCGTGAGAGCAGTAGCAGCATTACTCGAAGTCGCACTGTTAGGATTGACCCCATTGAGCGACGCATACGGACTTGCGCTCTTGCGCTTTTTGCCGAGGCCCTTGACGCCCAGAAACTCGAGCTCGGCTTTGGCAGCCATCTTTTTCGCCTGCTCTCGTTTGGCAGCTGCTTCTGCGCGTTGGACTTCTTTGCGCGCCTTGTCGAGGGCAGTGCCTGGTGCGCCGGGGTAGCGGTCGTTGGAGAGGGCAAAGACGTTGCGACGGAGGGCGACAGAGTCGGTGGGTGGAGAGTAGTTTGGATGGTGGCCCCAAGGCGAGTTTGTGATGGCGAGCCTTTGCTGGTGCTTGGCGGTGGGGGGCAAGGCTCTGACAGTGCTAGCAGTAGCTGCAAGAGCTGTGGAGGTGGAAGCAGTGCTGGTGAGAGATGGGCTTCTGACGGCGTTTGACTTGCGGGCGCGTTTGACTCTTGGCTGTGAGGACGAGTCGACTGGGGATGAGGATGAGGATGACGAGGAGGAGGAGGGAGTGGTGGTGTCTGAGGTCGAAGGGATGATGGCGGGAATGACCTTGAAAGCGGCGGCGTTGAGGGCCTGGAGAGCAGCCTGAGAGGGCATGAGGAAGGGGAAGATGAACTTCTTGGGTGTTGTGGATGACGAGGAGGAAGAATGATGTTGCTTTCGTTTTCTGGAGTTCGCGTTTGATGAAGATGTGGTGAGGATGATGGGGATGGGTGTGTTTGAGCTAGATGAGGATGCCATGGAGAAGGCAAAGGTGGGGTGCATGCTCAACCCATCTGGCAGACTCTGTGGTGGGATGGTAGCAGCAGGTGAAGTGCTGGACGAGCCTGAGCCAGAGGGTGAGGCGAGCGCGTGTGCAGCGAGGGCGCTTGCCGTCTTTGGTGAGGCCGAGGCAGCGCGTGCTGCGGCAGAGGCTCGAGGAGGGTTGGGAGAGCGAGGAGCTGCTCCTGCTCCTGCTCCTGCTCCTGAGGAAGCGGCGGCATTGCGTCTGTTCGACGCTGACGATCTCGGTGGCATGGTATAATAGCCAAGCGGGTGGGTTCAGAGGGGGTGACTGGCTGGGTTTGGTTGGAAGTTGGAGGTGGGTGATGGGTGTTGCAGGTCAAAAGGGAGGACTGACTGGAGAGAGAGGGAGGTTGTCTTTGTGCTGCTATTGGTTGCCTCTCCCCCTGCGGCTGCTCACAAGTCGGCAAACAAAAGCCAAATTATCAACGATCGACAACCAACCAACCAACCGCAGACCCACAATGGACCTTGCATTACATTACACTCCATAAACCTCCCTCTCCTCCCCTTCCACTGCAGCTTCCACCTCCCATCCTGCTGGCATTCTGGAGCCATGTATGCCTCCTTCCTTGTCAGATCTCACTCTTCTTCGCGTCTGCATCTCTTTCGGTCACACCTTGCGCCTCGTTCCAGACGTCGGCCGCAGAACCAAGCGAGCGGGGTTCGGTTCTTGGTTGCTTGCCGCCGCCGCGATATCCGGATTCATCCAAAAACGCTCCGAGCATGACCAACACATCCAACTTGTTATGTACGGCTCCTTGCTTGGAAGCTCACTCCATCTTGGCCTGCTCACCTCGAACATTCCCAGATGGGATCCAAGGCACCACTTCCTCCCATCGACAGTACCTGGTCACGCGTAGCCTCCTTCGAATCTTCTTCGACGGCCCCCGCCTCCATCTCCTCTTCTCAACACGAAGAGTGGGAGTACGAAGACCACGAAGAACTAGTCACTCTCGACCTCGGAGGTTACGGCAACAGGCTCGTCAGAGGCGGAATCAAGTGCTCCCTCATCAACGTCGACTCTCAACACCCTCACCTCCAGATCGGAGACCGAATCTTCAAAGGCCACTGGGAGGATACCATCGGCACCGACATCCATCTCAGCCTCGAACGCGATCCCACCAGAACTTCCTCCTCCCAGCCTCAGCATCTCGTATCCCCCATCCCAACCCAGGCTCCCATCCCGAGCATCTCCAGCAAACGGCTCGTCTTCAAACCCATCGTGCCGCCTGCTTCATCCGCCTCCCAGTCAGAGCCCTCGTCGTCGGCTCCTGCTCCTGCTGCCGGCACCTCCAGACCTTCTACAACGACTCAATCCGCCTAATTGCGGGCTGACACACGTCCCAACGAATCTCTTCTCCTACACTACATATACTCCTGATATGCTGACCAACTCTGCTGCCTCCTCATCTGCGTCTACTGCAGTACCGCCGCTTCAGCTCCAACTGAGTCAGCATGTACTCACACACAGTATTGCCCCGCTCCTCGACCTTACCGTCTTGGACCTCCCAACATCGACACGGGAAGAAGTGCAGGCACTTGTGAGCGAAATGAAGTCTTCAGACGACAATGAAGCATCGACACCGCCAACGATTCGGCACAGCACGCTTATCGACCTCGCCCAGCAGATCCGCATTCAGCAGCCGCAAGGCATCGACCTACAACAGTACACACTGTACGCTCTCATGCGAGATGCTCAAATATACTTTGCACCTAAGCCCAAATTCGTTCGGGTGAGTACGCACGCACCACTGATCCCATTCCGACTTTCATCAAGCTGACGGTCTGTCTCGTGAACCAGTCGCCCGAACTCGAAAAGAGCCTGGCCGCCATTCGGCTCGCTCAAGAACAAGCCGAGTTCGACTCCATCTCCTCAACGCACAACCTCGATCCGCTCCTGCCTGCCTCCAAACGAAACAGGCACTCCCTCTTTGACGTCTCTGCCCCCACTTCTTCAAGTACCTCGAGCTTCAAACCGCCATTACTTTCGGTACAAAAACTCACACCCGAGCAGGAGGCGGCGGAATGGGCAGAGGCTAATCGGCAGATAAGTGCAGTGATCAACATCGTGATAAGCATGGTCGCAGTCGCAACGGCAGCTTGGTGGGCAGCCGGCTCAGCCAGTGTCATCTGGGTACGTTCTCGCGCATCACCTCCGTAAATATGTGGTTCGCTCACTGCCTCTCTCCGGACATTGTACAGAAAACGCTGGTCAGTCTGGGGTTAGCCATCGTCGTGGGAATAGCGGAAACGGTGCTGTATGCGCGATATTGGCGTGTCTCTGCTCAGCGAGCTACCAATCAGTCCCGCAGAATGAGAGGCTTCGATGCGGGAAGACCGCCCCCAGCCTCTGCGTTCCTGGCCTTTGATACCAACCGCAAATAGATGTAACATTGCACTCGTCCTTTGCTATCTTTGATGCTGCACAAAGCCATGCTACAGTACTTCTGTCGTCTACTAGTACGATACTTCGATGTGAAGTGCTTGATGCATTTCGGTCTTGGGCCGAGAACGCCGCCCACAGGCAGGAGAGTGGCCCATTCGCCGGGCAGGTCGGCTACCTCATCGGAAGAAATGATGTGCTGATCAACCAAGATGAGGTCGACCGCTGTTCCAACATTCTCGCTGACGACAATGACCACTCTCACACTCGACACGACCAAGATGGCGCCCAAAGCTCCCTCTCGCAACCCGCGCGTGCTCCTCGTGAACGATGATGGCCCACCATCCTCAACGTCTCCGCATATCCTCCCGCTCTACACCGCATTACGAGCGCTTGGCTGGGATGTGACAGTCGTCATCCCCTCTGGACAACGATCATGGGGCTCCATGGCCTTCTCCATCAAAGGCAACCTCCCCGTCTGGTACTACTACCCGATTCAGAACAACAATGACGGCTCGCACCCAGACACCGCCTCGTCTTGGAGCTCGAGTCGGAGACCGATCGATCATGCCAAGGGAGAAATTGCGGAATGGATCGCTCTGGACGGATCACCTACCACCGCTACCAACGTCGGACTCTTCAACACGGACACTCTATTCGATGCGCAATCCCACCCTGTCACGCGCAGAGTCTCCTCAACGGCATCTACCGCTACCGCCGCCGGGGCGAGCAGTAGTAACACAGCCGCCTTCCTGAACCCTCCCTTCCAGTCATGGGCCGACCTGGTCGTGTCCGGCCCCAACTTTGGCAGAAATACAGGGTCCGCGTTTGCCCTTTCGTCCGGCACGCTCGGCGCCGCGCTCTCCGGCGCACTCTCGGGCGTGAAGAGCATCGCAGTCTCGTACGGCCATTTCGCAGGCGACAGTGGACCCAAACGCCCTACTTTCCCGAGTACTGCTACGCCCGGCAAAAGTACTGATGCAGCAACAGCAGAAGTCAAGACGGATCCAAATGCGGGGCATGTGGTGCAGTCGCCGCCGGCGCCGGAACATGTCGAGCAACTGGCGACGAATTTGACGGTCAAGATCATCAGAAGATTGTGGGATCAGTGGGAGGAAGGGGTGCAGTGCTACAGTGTGAATGTGCCGCTGTCGTGGACTTTGGAGGATCCGAAGATCTACTGGACAAGAGTATGGGAGAACTCGTATCCAAAAGTGAGCATTTTTCTTCATCACGCATGACCTTTCGCCCATGCTCTGCATCAGAAACCGCCCGAATCTGACATGGCTCCTGGCCGTTTTTGAACCCAAAAAACAGTTGTTCAGACCAGTACCGCTCGAGGAAGTCCGGGAGAACCCGTCGAGAACGGTGGTGTCGCAAGACAAGGACAACACATCGCGTCCTCAACCAGCATTACATCTGACCTTTGCTCCACCAATGGGCACCATGCTCGCGCCGTCACAGCTACCAGAAGGCACTGACATCTGTGAGTTTCCACTGATTACTCCTTCTCCTAATCGCCCTCTCAGGAATAGCTAGCTGACGCTCATTGGTCTTTCAGGGGCACTCATGAACGGCTGGGTCTCGGTCGTCCGTCTGAATGCCAACTACTCGCATGCATTCCCATCGGGCAATCTGGAGCGAGCCTGGTCAGATGCCTCCAACGAGCTTGGTCCTACGTCTACGGGGACAAGGCCGGCCGGACCAGGGACGAGATGGATGCTGTAGAGCCTTACGCTGCGTTTATATTCCCTAAGGAATGCCATTCTTCCTGACTCATCTTTGAGCTGTCCGACGTTGTGACGTTGGTGAGGGTGTGAGGATGAAGTGATGCATGGTGTTGCGAGAAAGGATTCGGCCGTAACATCGTTTCTCGAAGATCTCACAGGCAGTGAACACCAAACCTTGACGAGCATCTCGACATCCACCCACTACTGCTCGCAAAGAATCAGAAGGAGAAAGGAAGAGGATGGCGTCTACTCCCTTACATGCCTCGACGTCGGTAGGAGCGTCTTCATCGTCCAACATTGCACTGCCCACCCGTCGCCAGCATCTACCTCCACAGTCCGAATTCCGATTCGAACTCGAACCAGGCGAGCGAATTTCGTTCCGTCTGCTGCCAGGCACGGGCGATGCAGAAGTGTTCGGAGCTCCCATGGTCGCTGGTGAGGGCAAGTGGTATCCATTTGGGGAAGAGGCGAAAGCTGCGATTGCGTCCTGGACGGGAGCTGAGCTAGAGATAAGTATTTGGTCTTGCTTCCCTGTTTCCCTCACCGGCATTCCCCCGTCTTTGATCCCCCGGAAGCATCCCCCGAGCTCGTCTTGTCATTTGCAAGAAAATGCCGTTTGGATTGTTGTCAGATCGTGTGAAGCTTGTGGCACCCACATCGCTGTACATTGCATGATCTTCTGAATTCGCCCAGAAGCTGATTCCGTGGATGCATTGGGAGCAGAAACGTGCATGTCCCTCGTCAGCGAGTTGTAACAATCACCATCTTCTTTCCTGCGCATGAGAGGAAGGAGACCAAGTCCCTTCCGAGCGGCCGTTCTCTCGCCAGACTCTCGTTGGGGAAGAACTACAGTTCCCTTCCAACCCGAGCCCCTCCAACATCCAAGCATTTGAGCGTGCGAGACTGACACGTCCCATACCTCTGTTTCTTTCCCTCCTTTTTTCCCTTCCGGCTGGGCTTTCGCGTATTTGCGCGACCGTCTTTCATGCGCTCGATGATCCATCTGGACGGCAAATGATCTCTACATTGCTGGACAGGCCGCCTTCGAAAGCGTATCCGACGAGCCCTCTCCGACATTTACCACCCACTCCAAGGTCCACCTCGTCCTCGAACGCGCCCGTCTTCAAGCACGCGCTCAACTCCGCTCAGATCCAGCGCTAGTCTCGTCGCTGGCAAATGTGCCTGCGGCGCTCGAACCATCGACCTCGCCCATCTCTTTCGAGGATGCAGGATCGAGCAACGGCAATGCAACAGCGTACCGTCCGGAGGCGCAGGGCCCGCGCATCATGGTCGTCGGTGGCGAAAGTTCTGGCAAATCAAGTATGGTCAAGTTCCTGGCCAATTATGCACTGCGAAGTCCCGCTGTGTGCAGCGTTGGGAGCGCGCCTGCTGCTTCGAAGGAGAAGGATGAGCAGCCTGAAGTTACTGGCTGGTGGCCGGTCATCGTCAACCTGGATCCTGGCGATGTGAGTTGCAAGGCAATCAAATGAGCTTCATACTGAGGAAGCTGACAGTGAAACCTTCCGCCCATCCGATGTGTAAAAGGGGGCTGCGCCGCTACCATTCACTTTTTCTGCTCTCCCGCTGAGTCCGATCCCAACCGCATTCCTCGCATCGTCCTCCCCCGCCCTGCCGTACGGCCTCACCACCTCGACCACAGGCGCCATCCATCCGACTCCCACTTCGGCCCACATCGTCTCGCCATTGACGCTCTGGCTTGGACGAGACAATACCCGAGAGAACGAGATGCACGCCAAGAGAGTAGTCGACTGGCTGGCCGAGGGCGTGGAGCGTCGCATGGCCCGAGATGCACGCGCGCGCATGAGCGGCCTCTTAATAGACACCTCGGGCGTGATCACGGCTGATGGGCGGAATCGGTACTCATGGATCCAGTACTGTGCGAGAGCATTCAAGGTGGACACTATCATTGTGCTAGGCCATGATAAACTCAACATTGAGTTGACGCGACTGTACGGCCATCCTGGATCCGGCGTCACGGTTATCAAACTACCCAAATCTGGTGGAGTGAGTGTTGTCAACTAGTCGCTCGCGAGAATAAATGCGCTGATAGCTGAACGTCTGTTCCCCAATCTGTTTAGGTCGTCGAGCTCGACGATGTTTATCGAGCGCGGCTACGCACACTCCAAGTACGATCGTACTTCTATGGAGGCTCTGGCCCCGCAAAGATCACAATCCCCGACCTTTCCGATCCTGAGGGCAAAGCTACCAAGGAAGTCCCCCTGCCCGGGCATGATGAGAGCCTGGGTGGCGTCTCAACACTCAGCTCCTTTTCAAGCACGCTGCCCATCGACCTGATGTGGATCTGGCGCGTGGGTGCAGGTACGTACGCTCGTGCTTTCGACATGTAGAAGCTGCGCTTTGTCCCGTCTTAGACTCACTCCCGCTCTTGTGTCCTGATACAGAGGCGATGGCTCCCTCGTCTGCTCTCCCGATCGGCGCCCAACGGACGGTGACTCAGACACAGCTGGTCAAACTCGATCCGGGAACAAGCTCGGCGGATCAGGCAACCCTGCTTCATTCCATAGTCGCCTTGATTCAGACGCCGCGGGGCATCGGTCCCAAAGTTGGCGCGGCGAAAGCAAGGGCAGAAGCCGGAGTTGAGACGCATGAGGATGAGGACGAGCTGACAGATGATGAGATATTGGGATCGCCAGTGCTGGGCTTCATTCACGTGTGAGTTAGCTTTTCGCGTAGTTTGGGACTGATTACAGCTCGGCTGACATGTCTCCTGCGCATCCACACCATAGGGCGGACATGGACCTCATCAGGAAGACAATCACGGTACTTGCGCCCATGAAGGGCAAATTGCCAGTTTTGACCGGTCTAGTCGGGGTGAGTCCCTTACTGACGCCGGTTTACTTGGATCTGCAAGCTGAAGCTGATGATCGATTCCCTGACATATCACGCAGACTTTGGAATGGACGGACGCGTAGACCGTCTGGCTGTGTACACAGAGCGATGACCTTGTCAATCTGTCCAAAAGTGGTCCTGTTCGCCCCCCGAAATGCAGACTGCTCGACGCGTCCGACGTAACGGACACCAAATCGATCACGAACTGACTGTTTTTGTGGGTTAGAACATGGGACGACAATCACTAACAAATTGGACGAGGTAAAAGTTGGGAGGTGACCATTGGATTGGGATGGGAAACCGAAGGATCCGAGCATTCCAGATCAGAAGAGCAAAAGGAGCAAGCTCTGAGGTAGGGAAGGCTGGGAGGCAAAAGAAAACGGCTGGACTAAGACAGGGCGAGGGGAAACGCTTTTTGGCGGGCAACATATTGCTTGCAACCAGTATAAACTCTTTTTTGGGATGAAAACGATCAAGAGAGGAAGGTAGAGATGTGAGGGGTATTGCAGGAGGAGAAGAGCAAGGAAGATAGGACAAAATAGAAAGGAGAACCCGACGCAGTCTTTTGAAGTGGTGAAGATTTGACCCTTTGCTACGAAACAAGATAATGAAACCAGGTGCGAAGGAAGGGCGAGAGACAGAAAGATGCCGACAGGATTGCCTTGAAACTGGGTAGCAGAGCGCGAAGCGAGGCCCCGACAAAAAGTGGAGGAAGGAGGACGGAAGCCGCAACACTCGTCCTCGTGTCATTCGTGTTCGCTACTGGTGCCGACGGTCAAAGCAATGCTTGCCCTGGATGCATCTCGAGCGTCAGAGGGAAAGAAAAATGGAAGGAAAAAAGAGAACGGGAGTAGTCTGTGCAAGAAGGACAAGATCGATTTTTTTGCGAGCTGGTGAAATGATGGAATCTGAAATGTTGGTGTGTTGATGTTGTTGATGTTGACAAATGACCTCGAATAGAAAAGGGACCGAAAGAGAAGAGAGACATGGACAGATAAATCGGTACCGGCCCTGGGCGTGCGCAAGGAGTATCGTCAAAGAGACAGATAGCACTGAGAGGACGGCCGACTCCGGGTTGGGCCGTGGTCCATATGCCGGAGGTATGCGAGGCAGGTCAAAATTCTGCGTCCGAACCAAAATTGGTCGTTGACGCTGCGTACTGCGAAAATGGACCATCAAACTTCATAGGTTTCCGCTCGCGTCAGTGGTGCCCAGCGGATCATTCCCGTTGAAGAGCAGATTGAAGTTGTTCGCATCCCAGACGTCGCCGCCCATGCCAGAGTTGAACGCACTTCCAGCTCCGTTCCCGCTGTCAAAGCCACCCAGATCGCCACCGGCGCTCGCATTTGCTGACGCGTTGGAAAAGTCGAGGTCGGCAAAGAAGGAGTCCATCGCGCCCGGTCCTGTGCTGAACAAGGAATAGTCATCGGCTCCGCCACTGATGTTGCCGAAGCTGTTTCCGAAGTTGAAGCCTTGAGCGGACATGGCGTTCATACTGACGTCTGCAGAAGGCATGGCCATGCTGGTCAAAGTACTTCCTGGGTTCGTGCCGGGCGCTGCACCGCCCGCAGTAGGCATGGGCATGCCGTTTGGCTGGTTGTGGGCTGGGGCTTGGACGTCTGGCAAGGCCATAGGCTGCGATTTGCCTGAATTTGGCGGTGGTATCGCCGCGGCGGCTCCTGCTGGTGTCGGTGCTTGCTGTGGCGTTGGTAGATCGATCTTTTCCTTCGCAGGAGTCATGGCACCGGCATTGGGAGTCGGTTTCGATGACGGCGTTGGAGCAGCGGGCGCCGCCGCAGGTGTAGAATCCGAAGCAGCCGGTGCGTTGCTCGAATTCGCTTGCTGCGAGTTCGATCCAGAGGCCGTGGGAGTCGCTGCTGGCGCCAAGACCGGTGTTTTAGCCGTTGTCGCCTTCGAGTTCTTCCTCGCACGCGCTGTTTCCCTCTTCTTTGCAGCTTTTGTCGCGGCGCCACCAGCTGCCGTACCTGTGCTGGTATTAGCAGTACCTGGGGTGCTGCCTGAGGTAGCCCCGGCAGCCGCTCCACCCGAAGCGTTCTCTGCTCCAGCCGCATTTGCGCCCAATTTTGGTGTTCTGGGTACCGTCGCACCCGCGGGTGAGGCTGCGGCTCCAACTGCGAGATTGTTCGGCACACCCCTTGGTGAAGGACTCATTATGCTCTGAGGAGGTCCCATCGAGCCCGGAACTCCGCCACTCGCATTCATCGATGCCGTCCTTTGCATCTGTGGTCTCTTTGATGGGTCTCCGTCTGGTGTTGGTCCCGAGCGTGGGACCGCGTTTTGCACAAACGATGGTGGGCCCAGACCAGGACCATTCATAGCCCCAGGTGGCCCTCCTTGCACTTGCATGCCAGCCATCAGCTCCTGCTGCTGCCGTCGCTGTGCTTCTTGGAGGGATGCGGTATATGCTTCGAAACCTCCTGGCCCGGGTATCATGCCAGGCGGATGAGGACCGTGTGGTTGTGGGGGGCCTCCCGGTTGCTGGCCAGGTATCATGCCCATCCGTGGCATCATATTTGGGCCTCCCATCGGACCAGCTCCACCGGGCCCTGGAACATTTCCGGGCTGCCCGATCATGCTCGCCATCAAACCCGGGTTGTTCGCCAATGCTGCTGGAGACTGCTGCGCGAAATGGGCTCGCTGTTGGGGTGTCATGTTGTTGTATCCGTTCGCTAACCGTACCTGCGCTTGAGCCTGTGCTTGAGCCTGCGCCTGAGCATGTGCTTGGGCTTGGGCTTGTGACGGTGGCTGAGAATGCATGGGAACCCCAGGTTGATGCTGGCTCTGCTGTTGCTGAGCAGCGTGCGCAGCTGCCGCTGCCGCCGCAACGGCCATATGTTGGTGTTGCTGCTGTCGCTGCTGCAACTGCTCCCTTTGCTGCGGTGTCAACCCCTGACCCATTTGCACTCCTTGACCACCCGCATTCATCATGCCCGGGGCCATTTGCTGGTTCGGTCTCGCCATCATATCCCCACCAACCTGGTTCATGCCCTGCGGCCCAAATCCATGTTGCGGTCCCATGCCTCCACCAGGCATCATGTGCGCCTGTGATTGACCTTGGTTGTTTGCCGCCATTTGATGCTGCTGCTGCTGTTGTTGCGTGGCGTTCTGGACGTGGTTCCATATCACAGGGAACGCTTGAGCAAGCTGCTGCAGTTTTCCGCTCGCCTCCCGCAATCGCGCAGCACTTTGCGCTGCCTGCTCGGGGGGTTGTGGCATGGAAACGTTGTGGTTTTCCCTCGCCAAGATCTCCGCGAGCTGCTGCATTTGAGCATATAATTCTGGAGCAGAAGAGAAACCGTCGATCAGGTCAGCCCTCACAGAACCTAGAGCATCGGAGTCAAAGAAAGGGCAGAACTCACGTTGCGGTGAGCCGTGTAGGGCAAGGAGCTGCTGCTGCAATTGTTGCTGCTGTTGTTGCTGCTGCTGCTGTGCCAAAGCAAATGGCATATTCCTTGGGCCCAGCTGTCCACCTTGTGGCCCGGGCTGCATTTGCATGCCCGCAGGATTGGCAGACATCGGTCCACCGGCTTGTGAGGCTCCGGGCTGGCCCATTCCTTGTTGCATCATCTGCTGTTGCGGGCCAGACGGTATTCTTTGGCCAGCCTGCGGCCCTGAGCCAGGTGGACCCATACCACCTTGATGCTGTCCCGACGGCTGTTGGGGTTGCTGCTGCTGTTGAGGTTGTTGCTGCTGCTGCTGCGGAGGTTGCTGGGGCTGCTGAACTGGTGTTTGGTGCTGCTGTTGCAGCTGTCCTGGTTGCCCAGACCGTAACATCTGGCCCTGCTGCTGCGTATTCTGCTGCTGCATTTGCTGTTGCTGTGTCTGTTGCTCGCCAGGTCTAGGACCCGCGCCCGCATTCGCCGCAGCTCCACCTGCAGTCACGCCGTTGCCGACACCGCGTTGTGGATCTTGAGGTGGCTGCATCATGCCAGCCTGCTGCTGTTGTTGCATTTGCATCTGCCGCATGGCCTGGTCAGCCGTGCCAGATGATGGACCAGTAACGTTATTGGCACCGGGAGCCCCAGGCAAAGGATTTGGACCGGTACTACCTGGTCTCATAGCTGCGCCTCCCGCTGCTGCATCTCCAAGCTTTTGGCCTGGCATCTGTTGTCCCTGGTTGAAACCTGGTTGCTGCCCTTGCGATGGCTGTGAGCCTTGCTGTTGTTGTCCTTGTGATTGTTGTTGTTGTTGTTGAGCGGCTTGCTGCTGTTGGTGTTGCTGCTGCTGCATTTGTGCCAATCTCATCATGTGTGGGTTGGTCGGTGCAACACTGGAGAGGAAACGCGTCCGAGCTTCTGGCGTCATACTCTTGAGTTCGTCGATTGGCACTCCTGCGCTCTGAGCGGCATGGTTGAGGAGTTGCGCTTGTTGGTACGTTGGCCAGATATCCCAAGGTGCCGTCAAGAGCGGAGTATTTGCTGTCATGGCTGCGCCTAGGCCGCCAGGTCCGGCCGGTCGCGCACCTGCAGGATTTCCTGGAAGTCCCGGGTTAGCACCATTGGCTGCCAGGCCTTGATTTGGTATGCCCAATGGCACATTGCCCATGCGTGGCACCCCGTCCGGCCCCATCATCGGTTGGAACCAGTTGGCTCCAGCTACGCCGCCTTGCTGACCTAGTATGCCATTGACATTGCCATTTGGTGGGCCTTGGCCATTGGTATTTGGACCCTGCCCTTGCGCAGTGCCGGGTAGTGGATTCGCATCAGAGACCTCATGCTTGCGAACCAGATCAAGCACGCGCTGCTCTTGCTTGGCTTCTTGTAGCTCGAAGTACGCGCGTGTATGCGCGGGACCTTTATCAGGTCGAGCCGCGAAGGTGTCCCAAAATACGGACCAGTATCTGGACAAAGGATGTGATTCGTCCTCAGCACATCGTGTTTCCTATGACGGAGGACGAGAAGGACACTCACTCGTATAGCAAACCGTGTTGAGATCCTTGAGGAATCTCGGGAGGACCCGACATGCCCACGTCGTTCATCAGCGCCTGGGCCGCGGTGCCGAATCCTCGGCGGTTGAGATAGTCCCAGACATATAAATCCAGCCTAGACAAGCATGATGGCATGTTCGGACAAAGCGGACCAAATAATCAATGAGGTGAAGAGGGATGAATGTGCGGGCGGTGTTGAGCGAACGTGGTGTCGATACCATGTTTGAATTCGACATTTGCGGAATGAGTTGAAGCAAGGTAATTCGGACAGAGATGTGAGGAAATTACTGTCAGAACAGAACACGCAACCAAGACAGATGCTGTTTTCGTAGGGACTCACCTTCTGGCATCTGGGCCCCAGGAGACGGCACCGTCTTTGTTCCCTGCCAGACCCGATTGCATATTGGAGGCGCCTGCCGCCGCGGATGCCGTATTGCTGATGGAACCGACACTGGTATTCGCGCTGCTGCCATTAGCATCTTTGGGGTCCTTGCCCTGCTGTTGCATGGTGACTTCGGGGCTGGCCCCTTTGGCAGATGATACGTTTCGCGGTCTCTTCTCTTTACCTTGGACGGCTTGGCCAGGTGAGGCGCCGTTGTCGTTGGATAGAGACGCGTTACGTTTTCTCACTTGAGCCACTTGATTTGGAGAGGCGGAGATCCCCGAACCGACGGCTGATCCCGCTGTTGCCGCAGCAGCAGCGGCAGACGGTGTGGGAGGTCTGCCGCCAGTGGCTGCGGATTGTGCAGCTGTGCTGGTCGAGGCAGCAGGTGGCTGCTGAACACCATTGGGTAGCATGCCGTTGGGTGCCTGCTTGAGGTCGGGTCCTGGTCCCAAGTTGAGACTGTTGCCGACATGCGGTGATGCGGACGGGGGCAATATAGCGGCGGATGAGGGCGGGAAACCATACGGCTGAGGTGGATATATGCTATTGGATTGGACTGCTGACGTGGATGCTAATGAGCCTGGTGGGCCCATGGAAACCATGGCCGAGACTGGATTGTGTGGGCCAGCGAAAGATGCGAGGATCGAATCAGCCGACATAGAAGAGGAGGCAGCCATGGCGGCGGAGGCGTTCATGGGTAACGAGCTGCCTGCGATGCCACCGACTCCGCCGGGTCCTGGTGCGCCAGAATACATGGCTTTCAGGACGGGAGAGGGGATAGAGTCCTTGGCACGGAGATCGAGTCCGTTACGGACGGGGAGATAGTCGATGGACTGTTGGGATGCGCAAAGGAAATGGCCGATTGTCAGTCAGTGAAGAGCTCCGAAGATTTCAAGGAGAGGAGATGGGAAGGGTACGCACGCCTGATCCAAATTTGTAAGTCCAGGTGGGAGGGGAGG
Source organism: Tilletia horrida (assembly GCA_001006505.1). NCBI lineage: Eukaryota > Fungi > Basidiomycota > Exobasidiomycetes > Tilletiales > Tilletiaceae > Tilletia > Tilletia horrida. The sequence continues at coordinate 111,613 of LAXH01000026.1, forward strand.
AGTCGTCAGTGGCCAGGACTGCCTGCTGATGAAGTTCGATGGGGGTTTCCCGCCGTGTTCGTGAAGTTTGTGAGACAGATGAAAGACGACTGCTGGAGAGGCTGGAAGCCGACGAAAATGACGATGCCGTAGTATTACCACTGCTTCCCGAGGTATCTACACCCGATGCCTGTTGAGGTCCCGGAGCGGGTTGAGGTGCGGATGGAACGGTGATAGAGGTAGACGGAGCAACTGAAGGATTTGCAGAAGACGAAATCGAAGGCGAGTGCGGTCGCTTGGGCATACGCTCAGGGCGACTGCTTCCAAGCGCGAACGACGTGTAGGGAACCCGGTTGTGAGGTCGAGAGGGTCCACACGCTCAGTTGGTTTGGGTCAGATGTCGAATGGGGAGCTCTGACAGCCGAAGGATCGATCGCAAGCTGCTCGCACCCTTTGAAGAGGATGGTGAAACTAGAAACGAGGGAGGAAGTTGCCGCTTGTCCCGGAAGATGCACTCAAGATGTAAGGTAGAAGGGAGAGAGCGTCGACCAGGTGCCCACCGCGCCCTCGAGCTTGGGATGTTCGATGGTCAACGGGAACTTGTGGGTTGTCAATTTAGAGCCAGCTGCTTCAAGAGAGCAGGGGTCGGAGGGCCCGAGAAAAGACTTGGCCGGGTGCTGGCAGTCGGAGGATTGATTCGTGGGACGGTCACCCGCGCGTTCGGAATCGGGAATGTAGGTGTAAAGGGGGAGGGAAGGGGGAGGAGTACGCGTGCTGAAGTGACAGGAAGAAAAGGGAAGCGAGGCCGAGTAAAGGGAATCCTCAAGTGAGATGCAGCAGCGGCAGCGGCAGCAGCAGCAGCAGCACGACTTGATTTGAGTGCGAGTGCGCGCTTGTGGAGGCGAACGACCAGTGACTGATTCTGATAGGCGAATTGGAGAGGTTGTCCCTGCTGCCCAGTTTCAACGGTTTATTCACCAGGGTCTTTTGACACACAGGCTCATCCAACAACCTCGTGCAGCAGACAGCCAATAGGATTCGTGGATGTGCTCTTGATGTGGAAGATTCGGGCAGGGCAGTGAGGGAGGCAGAAGGGACCAGCAAAACGAACTTGAAAGCTTGGATTTCACACCGAGGTCTCTTCACTTGAAGCTGCCAGAAGAGAGCTCCCGTCTTCGACCACCACCCAACAACGGGCAGGGACTTTGGAGCGTGGGGCAAGCTTCAAAAATGCACTTCACGTGGCTTTACACTTCAGCACGCGGCGCCAGAGCATGCAACCACGTGCGGTAGTTTTTCCGCTATCTCCGCTAGGCCAACCTGAATTCCTCCTTGTCGACCTAGTTTCCCTGCTCGCGGTGATTTGATGTGCGCTGCTGACCTTCTCACGCGCCTCCTGACTCGTGAGCATGCATTCAATCTTGTCCGCCATCATCAAGTGCAACCTGCAACGAATGTTGAGTGAGTTGAACCAACCCTCCCTCTGCTCCTTGTGATTTTCCAATGGCCACCAAGCAATGTCGATCCCAGTTAAGGCTTGTTTGTTAGAAGGCACGAAAGCGAATTGTCCGAAAGGCCGACGAAGCGATGTTTAACCAGACTGTCCGCTGGGATGGAGAGCTGGCCATGGCTGTGCAGCAGGCTACTCAGAGTGCTTCACTCCCAAGGTGACCAGGAGCAGAAGGACATCAGTCTGCATTACTTGGCTTCCACCTCCTGCGTCGCCTTCAGGCAGGATTCTTGCGCTGTGTTGGCCTTGCCTCCCTCTTGGTCGCCCCGCAAATCAAAAGAAAACGGCGTCCTCGGAGCGTTTTGCCTTTACGGCCGAGATATGCTCACTCGGCCGAGACAAGCAGGTCATCAGAAGAGGTGCGCGGGGTGAGCGAGCAAGATACCGTAACCAACACCTGGCCCCGTCTCCAACACTCACACCACTCTGCTGCATACTCAGTCTCCTCCATTGACCGGCCTCAGTGTGCAGTGCGACTGACTGCCACGTCCGCCAGACTCCTTAGGTCCTTGTCAGACACGGCGTGGCTCGTTTGGCTTCCAGAAGCTCGGTCACTGGAGCCCCTCCTTGACGAAGACTGGTGTTTCAGCACGGCGTAAGTCTACGGTCGCAGCTAACTTGGCTCTAGAAGATCCTCAACAACTGACAAAACAGCTTTTTGTCGCACCTTTCCGATTCCTCTTCATCAGAGCTACTCCGTTCAGAAGGAAGGTGGTGCCGGCTAGGACGGTCGTTCAGAGTCCTACATTACGGACCAGCTCGTTGGCGTCACCTGTGCCAATACTTTCCACGTATCGACTCCCCATTCCATATCGGCGTCGACTGCTTTCAAGTCTCCTGGTCCTTCCTCATTGTGTCTCCTTGAACTCAACTTCTGAACTCTGATACCTCTTTTCAAACATGGCTCACCCTAATCTTCATCTTCATGTGAGCATGCCCCCGCACAACCACGTCTCGAGAAGGTCGCTCGCTCTGCTAAAGTACTTTCGCCAACTGACTGTTGTATGCTAATTGGCTTCCTTCTTCCACAGATACCTCAAGGGATGATGTCACCCATTCAAGGGTTCTCTCCCGTCGGACAGGGTCGACCTGGCGGCATCTCCCCCGGTCTCTCCCCCGGTCACACTCTCACGCCTTCCGGCTTTCCTGGCCTAGCTGGTCCAGGTCACCCAATGACACCCACCGGCTTCCCAGGGCTGGTTGGTCCAGGTGGACCGCTCGGTCAGGGTCGAGGGCCAGGGCCGGTTGGTCCAGGTGGACCGCTAGGTCAGGGTCCAGGGCCAGGGCCAGGACATGGTCCCATTCCAGGTCAAATACCCGGTCCCCAACCTGGAATGGCAGGTGGCCGTCCCGCCGGCCGCAAGCAGCGCACCTTGCCCCAGCATACACCTTTCAAAACGACCGGTCACAACTCGAAACCTTCGATCAGCATGAACGGTCCCGCGGTCCTGCAAATGCTTTCCGCTGCCCAAGGCGCAGCTGCCAAGAAACGCAATGTAGTTTCCCTTCCTAAAGAGGTCGACGAGAGTTCCCACCAAGAGGCCGCTGCCAAATTGGCCGAGCTAGAAGACGCGGCCAATACCGCTGCTGCTGAGGCTGAAGATGCCACACTCCCCAAGGACGCCAGGACTGCGCGCCTCAAGGCTCGCAATGCTGCCAAAGACTCCGCAGCTGTCCGATCGAGATGGCCGCAGCGTGATCCCATTCCTCTCGACCCTAATACATTCGTATTGGGGAAGCATCCCCAGCACGAAGGTATCATGCTCGCAGATGAGGCCACAATTTCTATTCCTACCTATCCCGAGCCATGGCCATACGATCAGGGCTTGCCAGAGTCTATCGACATCTACCTTCCTGGAAAAGGCGCATGGGACATCTACCGCGAGCAACGGGTTCGGGAGCGGGCCATGGAGGCTGCTACAAGTCAACCTGGTGCAGACTTTGACGGCCTGGACGCACTCACCACCTCCAACTTTGACTCTCGAAGCGTCAGCAGGACGGGTCACCGTGTAGGCAACGGTGCTGGCGGTGAGCCCGGCGCGCACGAAGGTGCGAGCTGGGGATATGGCGTTGGGGGAGGTGATGGAACCACATTTGGCATCGGTCAGACCACGAGCACACTCACAGCCAACGCAGCCCCATTTGTGCCCTCCAACGGCGACCCACACGCACGAAACCTCTCCATATCCAGCCCAGCGGACCACAGCATGGTGTCTTTCAAGCTCAACAGGTATCTACAATCGCAGGCCGAAGCCGATCATCCCAACTTGGACGAGTCGTCACCGAGACGACCGTCGGACTCGATCGATCCTGCGCGGCTCACCCTTCCGAATTACGTCAACGCTGGGAGCGAGCGATCACCGAGCGGACACACTTCTTCTGCTTCCGTGGTTGTCTCGCCATCTCAGGTGTATGGAGATGGCGGAGCCCCGCCGCCACTGGTCAGATCTTCCTCAGACCGCGGAATGGGCTTCGACAGTCTTGGCCAGCCAGAATATGTGCAGCGCGGCTTCTCAGAAAACGGCTTGGGTAGCAACAGGATTCCCTCGCAAAACACTCTGGACATCTCTGCCTCTCTTGAGCACGACGACAGCGCTACTGCTGGCCTTGGCAGCAGCGCGGGAGTTGACGCCGGTCTCGCATCGGCTGACACGACTGCCAGTTCTATACCTGTAGCAGGAGGGAAGAGCGCCCCCAACTGGAAGGATCTCGCTCGCGGCTTCGGATACGACATGGCCGAGGTAGAAGAAGAGACTGAATCGGCAGTACAAAGCGCTGCGCACAGCCGCAAGACATCCAAGTCTCACAGGACGATTGGACCGCAGCTTTCCGATGAGGCTCATCCACAAGGGGATGATGATCCAGACGCCGACATGCGCACCAACCCCTCTGAAGATGCAGATGATTCCGACGTCGAAGATACAGAGGACGGGGAAGGAACGGATCAACATCGCCGACAACGATCAAACGCTAGCGAACGACACTGGGCACGTCGAAGTGCTGCGCAGCTCTCTGACTTTGGCGCGCGTCCATCAGCGACCGCGTCCGGACATGCGCGTGCGTCGGTCCGTGGCTCCAACGACATCTCCGGTGTCAGCCTCAGCGACGGCGAGCATGTCCGACGTGTTGGCGAGATTGGACAGGCGGCACACGAAGATGATTACATCTCGGAAGCAACCACTGAAGGCGCGAGCGATGAAGTATACAGCAACCCATCTGATGAAGAGGCGGCTCAGATCCGGCGCGAAGAACGACGCCAGCGCCGTGCTCAGCGGCAAGCATCTCGAGGACTCGACACGTACCTCCACCCTGGGATGGCCGCCGCACATGGACGACCTCGATCTGGCACGGTCAATACCCTGCCTAGTAGCAGCTTCGGAGAAGGAGACGATTACGGCCAACGCCCGAACCGCGGAGATGGCGCTCGTCCTCGTCCTCCAGGCTTTGCCAACCGAGGCCTCAGCGGTGACGGCATGTATGACGACATCGTCAGCAACCCATCCGACGAAGATCAGTACAGCGGCGGAGCGGAGACCTTTGGCGGCCGTGGGCCACTGGATCACCCTGCGAATGCTGGACACTCTGGTAGGATGAGTGAGGACTTCAAGTTCCCGCCGTCGAATCCGTACAACCGAATCGCTGGCATCAGCCCATACCAAACCCAAGCTTATCACGAGTCAAGCCAAGGGAACCCGGTGGAGGCTACCCCTCGGTTCGGAGGTGCGCCCAGCTTTGGAATGGGTAGTGAGACGATTGGCCGCTCCGCCGGAAACTCGTTGCTCAATCCCGGCGCCAAGGAGTTCTCTTTCGGAGGCGGGCATCGCTCTACCCCTTCCGGCAGCCGCTTCTCCCTCAATGCCGCGGCGCCTACCTTTACCCCGGGCAAGTTCACCTTCACTGCACCAGGTGTCGCTAAGGTCTCAATTCCTGAGCCTGTCATGCCCGTTCATCCATCGAGGAGTCCACAACAGGCAGAGAATGAGGCCGGTACTGGCGTCCGAGACGCACAAGGTCGGGAGAAACGTCCTCGTTTCGTGCAAGTCCCAATCGAGCAACCAGGCGACTTTTCATATCAAGCATCCGAGGATGCTTTCGATCCCACTGCGCAATTTCCGGAGAGGCCGCAGCATTCTACCGCCAATATGGAGGGCCCCTTGCGCGAGGGCGGGCAATATGTACGTCCGTTCGGCAGCTCTGGCAGCGTGCACGAACCTATCCAGAACATCTCAGCAGCTCAAGGGGACGAGAGCACCAGCTTTTCGGGTCTGTCTGCCTTGCAACCCAACGCGATGCCGTTCCAGCCGACCTGGGGTCGCACCACCGGCCTTGGTCCCAGCTCCAGACCTGGAATGCCGGACTTTGGCGGCGTTGCTGGCCAAGACAGGCCCACGCCCGTGGTCTTCGGCAACACTGCAGTTCTGCCCACTGTGCCCGCATCTGAGTTCACCTTCACCCTCGGAAACAAGGCGATTCCGATCAGAAAACCCGATGATGCCGGTGATGCTTCGCAAGGATCACACTCGCAGGCTGCGTCGATCCAAGCAGACCACATGCTACGAAAGTCGGTACCGGACGTGCCTCGCGACATGGACTCAGAGCACGACCAGGAGAACGAGCGTCGAAGTTCCACGCGGCCGCAACCTTCAAACGCCCATGCCGACACTGTTCGTACACCCTTGTCGTCCATCTTCGATCAGTACTCGGATGAGACGGCTGCGGCGCAAGCCCTTGTGTCTGCGTCCAACTCGTCTAAACAGAAGACTGCTCGTTCAGCCCCTGTTCCTATCCCGGTGATTCGACCCGACCAAGCGGCTCAACAAGCTGCGGGCCATGCTGCCAGCTCCGGGATCTCGCGCAGCTTCCGGTCGCATGGCCGCAACGGCACCGCCGAGAGCTTGGCGCTTTCGTTGAGCTCGGGTAGGGCTCTGCGCCACCGCCGTGCTGGTACACTCGACATTGGCGAAGAGGAAACAGGCAGTGACGCGGATGATGGGGATGATGACGACGACGATGACGATGATGCAGTCTCCGACATAATTGAAGAGCTCGGAGAACGAATCGAGAAGGCTTTGGATGGCTGGGCCGGCAAGATCCTCGACGAGGTTACCATCATGGGTCAAGTGCGACCCATGGTTGGCGCCAAGCTGGACTCTGCCGAGCGTGATCTCTTGCTCGAGAGTTTCGGAGTGCGTGTAGAAGAGCAACTTCAAGAGCACTTCGCCCGCTTCAAGGAGACATCCGCCGCTCAAACCGCCGCGGCAGCTGCAGCTGCTGCAGCCGCAGCCGCCTCTTCGAAGGCAGAGAGTAACGTGGATATCGCAACTGAAAAGGGTTCTCGTGCCCGGACGACTTCTGGACATCCTCCTCTCGATGCTCAAGGCGAGCTCGACTTTGACTACGTCTCAGATACCCTTGATCAGAAGATCGCTGACCTCAAGCGCGAGCTCATGGCTGCATTCGATACCGCTCTGCCGAAGGCTATGACCGAAGTGGTCGGCAAAATGCCTGCTCCTGCTGCTGTGTTGCCACCAGAGCCTGGCACGCCTGCCTCCACTGTCGTCGCCAAGATTCCGTCCACCATGGACCTGTCCCTCAGCTCGTCACAGGAGCTGGCGGATCTGCTGATTCGCCGCCTGCAATCGTCGCTGGAAGAAGATCGCAACACGATCGTCGACCAGCTGGAGGAGACTTTGGAGAGAGTGCTCGAGCCTATGCTCGAAGATGGATTTGCACGCGCTCAGGTCAAGTCTGTGGTCGACCGCACCGAGTCCACACACCAACTCACCGAGCTCATCCTGTCCAAATTTGGCGAATTGGAGCACGCTATGGGAGAGTCACGATCATCCATTGGTGATCATCTGCAGGTCGCCCTCATCAACGGACTGGTTCCCCACATCGAAACGCTACGACAAGAGCCCATGGATCCCGATATGGTCGCTGCTCGAGTTCTCGAGATTCTGGCTCCGATGCTCGAGAGACGCCGAGAACGTGACCAGATCGAGACCATGTCAAGGAAGAGCAGTGAAGATGGTTCTCGCCCTCAGCCAGTAGTACAGACCGAGGACATCGCCGACACCACCGTAGAACGCATACTGCCATTCCTCAACGCACTCAAGCCCGCGCATATCGATGCGGACGAGATCGGCGCAATGCTCGAAGTCGCCTTGTCCAAGAAGCACATTGCCGCCGAGGCCGATCTCGAGCCGGTCATTGCTCTGCTAGAGCCCCTTGTCTCCAAGCAAGAGGAGTCTCGTGGTTTGTCTCGACAGACCATTGACAGGCTGAAGGAAGTCGAGAGCACGCTCGCTGTTCTGCCTGGGGCGATCAACGCCAAGACAGAAATCTTCCTGACTGCCACGCAACAGACGCAAGATGCTCAAGGCAACATCCTCGAGCGCATCAACGAACTCGCGAACCAGCTTCAGTCGACGACACACCGTGCTGCCGAGCTTGATGAGCAGCGTGATGACCTCATCCGTCAACTGGACGATGCTCGAAGAGAGGCGCATGATCGCAAAGCCGAGGCCGACGAAGCTAAGGCCGAGCTCAGTGCTGCGAATGGCTATGGCAACACGCTCAAGGACGAGCTCACCCGACTGGAAGCTCGCCTCGATCAAGCTGAGAAGGCGTCGGAGGAGGTCACAGACCAGATGGACGAGCTCCGCACGCGTGCACAACAGGCTCGTGAGCGCGAGCACACGGCCGAGAGGCGGGCGGACCAGATGACTGCTCAGGCTCGGGAAGCTCAGAACGCTGCTGACGCCGCTCAGGCGCAAAACCTTCTCCTCCAGAAGCGATTGGAGGAGCTTTCAACTGAGCTTGCCGAGGCGCGTGCAGAGCGTAATCGTCAGCGTGACGCAGCCGCCCAGGCTACCGCGGATGCCATTGCCCGAGCTGAACGTGCTGAGATTGCAGCTGAAGAAGCGCGACAGAGGGCTGACGCTCGCGTGGACGAGGCGGCTCGAGTCGAGCGCAATGCCCATGAACAAGCTACGGCTGTTGCTGAGCGAGCCGCCAAGGCGGAAGGAGAGGCTGCGAGTCTGGAGAAACGCGTGGCTGAGCAGGACACCAAGATCGCGAACCTCCAGCAACTCACCGCAACCCAAAAACAGAAGGCTGCTCAATCTCAGCAGAAGCTTGCCGAGTCGGACAAGAAGATGCAGCACTTCGAGCAGCAGGCTCAGGATCTGGCCATCGCCAACGCCCGACTTGCGGAGATGGAGGCGCGTCTTTCAGACAAGGAAGCGGTGGAAGAGCGACTCGCGAACAGCCAGGATGCGGAGATGGTAAGTCGTGTAGCCATATTGTCAATAGAGTGCGCTGCTGACATCATTTCCTTTCGATAGCGCCTTCGAGAAGAGCTGTCTACATACCACACTCGCTTCCTGGATCTCGAGAAGGATCTCATTACCATGAAGGAAAGCATGGTCGGGCGCGACGAGCTGGAGGCTGTGCAGAGCGAGCTTGCAGCGAGCCGAGAGGAGGTCGCGCGTCTCAATGGACAACTCGCGGAACGAGAGCAGCAGGCCGCCGCGGCACTGGCGGCCGCGAAAGAGCACGTCACTGCCAATGCAAATACGTGGGGTTCCATTCACGCTCCGAACAGCCGGGAGCCACCCACGCCAACAGCAGCGTCACGAAATGCCTACCCTTCCAATGGTGCAGCCGCTACATGGGCCGACTCCGACTCGTCGACAGACTCGTTTGCACCCACCGGTCAGTCCGCATACAGCAGCTACGCTCACATTGCTCCTACCAAGACTGCCTCCTCCGTCAGCGGCAGAAGTGATGTCTTTGCCCCTGCTTCTCGCGAGGTGCGAAGAGACTCTGGGGGCTGGTGGAGCTGATCGGCCTTATCTACGAGCAGGCTTTCAGGCCACCGAACACGCTCTCCATCGATGTCGAAATGTTCGGCCGCATGCGCTGGATCTGGTTCCTTTTCTATTATTCTGACCAAGCTTTCCGTCCCGGTACTCCCTGCTCCTCACTTTTCACTTTACTCCTGGCCTCGAATCAAAAACTAACCTACTTCAATTGGTCACTCACCACCCCCCAAGATCCTCTCAGTTTCCCTCCCCATCGATATCCCTTTCTCCTACATACTGTCATCTCTAGCACACAACACTCTCGCTCAACAATGCCCTTCATTTCTCCAACCAAATAGCCGCTGCAAGTAATGACTAGCGCTCTCTGGTGGACCAATCCTTTATTCTCTTGCGTTGATACCATGAGAAAGTCTGACTCTGACCTTCTCCTATCTCTTTGAATTGCGTCGGAACGGCATCCGCGGTCTCCCTCGTCACGATCCATTGGACAGGCGAACTGCGGGTGGGACCGCTGCGCTTTGGTGCTGTCACTGAGTTGCTTGGACGTGAGCACCTTCCTGTTCATGAGGACATTGCGTTGGATCCCTTCGTGTGGTCTTCCTTCTTCCCACTCGCGCCCGTATTCGCGTGCGAGACCAGCTCATGTAAGGATGCCGCCAGCTGAGGATACAACAGTCGGCGCCATGTCACACGTACTGCCCAGCCTCATGAAGATTGGCAAAGAGACACGGTGTCTGAAAGTGGTTGTTTCGCCAATGTTCAAAGCAAAGAAACGTTTGTCCCCTGCTGTCGAGTCTTTCGAGAGGATTGGTGAGCTGCTCTCACTCAGACAGGCATAAAATCCATTTGTTGACGTTACTTTTTGGACGCTGCGTGTGGGGGCAAAGAATGTTCCTTTGACTTGGACTCCGTCCCGATGACCGTGGGAAATGTCCGCACTCTCCAACTCAATCCTCAACTCAGTCCTTCCAGGTCCGAGGGCCCGAGCTTTTTTCCTCTCTTCTCATCCAGCCATGGTCATCTGCAAGTCCTTCATGCTATCCTTTTTCCTGCAGGGGCCTGATCACTCGAAGTGAGGTGAAGGTCGCGTACTTCCATCTAACAACAAGCCCAGTCGTTGCTGAGACACTAGACTTCATTCTCCGACCCAGCAAATCGACCAACAATCTCTTCGAAACGTAAAAGTTCCCTCCTTGATCCGTCCTGATGACCAAACCGACTCGTACTTACCCTTCCCACACTTTCCGCGACTTCTTCTTGGCTCCCACCAAGCACAACCACTCTTACTTCAACGATGATGAGCCGAGCTATCACGAACATCATCGGCCCCCGAACAAATCCTGGCCAGCTCGAGGCGACAAAAAGGTCATGCAGTGCTTCGAATTTGCCTACTTCAAGACGTCCAAAGAGTTTGAGCTATTGACGACCAGGCAGCAGCTCAAGGCCCGTAAGGCATTGGAGGGACAGAAGATTTGTGGGAAATTAAAGGTCTGGCACTTGCCCACGGCACCAAAGATGGCGGAGCGGCGTCTGCGGCTTGTCTGCACCCTTTGCAAAGGGAACGCCAAGTCGCTGCACAGTCTCGGTTCAGCCAAACGGCACTTTTACCGGCATCCCAAGACAGTCTCACAAGATACGGATACTGACGAGTCCGAAGATCAAGAGCATGAGCAGGATGGCGAAGGCGGCGGCAAGGGTAAACGTCAAGTCTGGGTCCTGAGCGACGACAAGTACGAGGAGGAAGAACATGCGGAGTCAAAGCGACGTCGAACAGGGCGGGACAGCTGGTCAATGGCGCAGGAACACAGTCAAGATGCAGAGAAGGTAGGTTGCTCGCTTGCGCGGCCAAGAGAAAAACAAGGAACCACAATACTGATGATTGATCATGCTTTGCACAACACTCTGAAGGGCGAGCGCAGCCTTGTTCGAGCTGAGCAGGCCTCGGAAGAGCCTTCCACTGAGCCTACCGAATTAGCGTGGCGACTTCAGGGGGGCAAAATCTGCTTCACGCTGAAGGCAAAGCGTCAGCCGACCGCGGATGAGGTCGCCGGAGCAGAACGATCAAAGTCTACCGCAGTGACAGAGCCTCAGGGAGCGGATGCACGGGTCGACAAGGCTGTCCGAGTCGAGCGCAACGCCGATGAACAGACAACAGCCGATGCTGAGCGAGCTGCCAAGGCGGAAGAAGAGGCTGCGAGTCCGGAGAACTGTGGTGCTGAGCAAGATGACAAGATTGCGTATCTTCAGCAACTCACGGCAACCCAGAAACAAAAGCTTGCCGAATGGGAGAAGAAGGTGCAGCTCTTCGAGCAACAGGCGCAGGATCTGGCCATCGCCAATGCCCGACTGGCAGAGATGGAAGTGCGCCTTTCGGACAAGGAAGCTGTGGAAGCAAAACTCGCGAAGAGCCAAGATGCGGAGATGGTAAGTCGTCTGGTCCCTGTATCTATCCACTGCGACGCTGACGTTATCACTCTTTGCGCAGCGCCTTCGAGAGGAGCTCTCTACATATCAAGCTCGCTTTCTGGATCTGAGGAGGATCTTGTCACAATGAAGGAGAGCAACCGGGCCTCCCGCCCGAAGATCTTTTCAGTTTTCCTTGTATCAATCTCCGTTACTCACTGTACTACGTCATCTCTAGCATACGACTGCTACATGAGCCTTCGAACACGTCTATCGGGCGTCGCAACACCATGACCAGCTGAGGTCCAATTTGTGGGCACGTCCCGGAGTATCAGCGGTGAATGTGGATGAATTACAGCCAGAAAGCAGCGGGCATGACACTTAGTATCCTCTGCTGGCCGGTACCCGCCCTCTCTCTGAGAACTTGCTATTTGGGAACCTCGTCCTTCTGGGCCGGTCGTACCCACTTCCGCTGTCGCCAAACTCGAGCCGATCGTCGTCATTCACGCGGCGCGATCTGGCGGGTGCACGATCCCACTTGCGAGGTTGATGATCCCGCTCGGGACGTTCCCGGAACTGCCTGGGATTGCTCCATTGTGGCCTGACGAGCGCCTGGTAGGGAGCAGATGCAGTCATTTGATTCGATCGTCTGGGTGCCGATCGTTCCGGCGCGGCCATTTTCTCAAAGACCCCGTCGTCTTCCTCATCTTCATCGATCTCCTCTTCTACCCCGCCCTCATCGGCTTCCTCATCAATCTCCCAATCGTCCAGACTCAAATCGTCGCCGGCTTCTCCTCCAACAAGGGAGAGATCCCACTTCCCGATTCCACCCACTCGCACCTTTTTCCGCCCACTGATCCCCGTCCGTCTCCAGACGGTCCAAAACTTGCGCTCGGCGCTGCTAACCATGATTGCGTCGTGCTGTGGTCGTTTGATGCCTCTCTCCGCACGCTCCGCCTTGGAGAGCGAGGCCCACGCTTGGAGAGCTGCCCGTCGTCGTGCGACAAAGGCGTGCGGAAGGCCACGAAGGATGGTCACCACTTTGCCCAGGGGTCGAAGAGGTTGTAGTGTCTCTGGAGCAGATGACTGCATTGCTTCGCTGTCCCCTTCGTGCTGAGCGTCCTCTGCTGTTGCAGGAGGGAGGCTCGGGATCCTGGCGATTTCTGAGCCTGATCCGATGCGAGAGGCACGGCCTGCCAGATGCGTGTATCTGACTGCATCACCAACCGACTCGATCCCCACGATGAAGACATGGCTCAGCGTAGGCAGATCCAGCCCTCGCGCAGATGTCGCTTGCAAGAGATACAGTACCGGTGAATCTGACCCTTGATCGGCTTCAGGCTCAGAATCGTCCTCACCGTCCAAAAGACGGACGGGCACCTGCCAAGACTTGAGCGCCTCCTTCGTTTTCCGCAGACTCCACTGAGGCGGGATGAGCGCCAGTGCCCTCGTCGCCTGATCCGAGGCGAACGCGAAAGCAAGAGCGGACAACAGCTGGATGTCCAGCTCGTGAACCGGGACCGAGACCGACCTGATCGTAGTCGCAAGATCCGGCTGACCTCGTTCTCGCATCAGATCCAGCGCTTTGCGGTACGGTCTGATGAAGGCGCGTGGGTCTAGGTTGCGCATGGGAGGCAGCACCGAGGCAAGGTCGGCGTCTTTACCGGTCGAAGATCGGGGCGGGGAGGAAGGTGCGCTTCCTGACTCTGGATCAGGCTCGTCCACCACAATGCAGTAATGAGTGAGCTCCTCGGGCATGGTGCAAGGGTACATTGACTCGTCGGGGGCATCCAGCTTGGCTGCTTCCTCCCTCAACTTGGCCGAGATGCTTCCTTCTGCGCCAGAGGGGAAGCTGTTCTGGCTTTCCCTCTCTTTTGCCTTCTTGCTCTTCTTATCCTTATCCTGGGTGGAGATGGCCAAGGTGAGCTCGGCTGAGGCCTTGGTGAGCCCACTGAGGTCGAGCCAGACGCCCGTGACGCGCTCCTTGCGAGCTTGGATGCTGGAACTCGACTGTCCGTGAGGGCGGCCTACCGAGTCCTTGACACCTGTGCGCAACCAACCGGTCCGAGCGCCAAAGAAGTGCCTCAGGACCGCATTTGCGGTCGCACTCGTCACGACCAGTTGGACAGGCGGGCTGCCGCTAGGACCGTATCGAGGCAGAGGGATGGCAAAGTTGAAGGCAGAGTAGAACGAACCCGCTGCGCTTTGTTGCCGTAGACTCTGCTGTTGCTTGGACTCGAGCGCTTCCCTGCTCATGTGTGCAGTGCGTCGGATTGCTTCGGGTGGTCTCCTTTCGTCCAAGTAGCGTCCCTCTTCGCGTTCGAGACCGGCTGATGGAAGCATGCTTCCACCCGAGCACGATGGTCGATAGCGCATCAGCTCGTTGAGGAAGACGAGAGCCGGGGCTGGATGGACGGTGTGCTTCCATTTGAGCTTGTGTGTAGGGAACCGTCCTGGCAGGTCGAGGAGGGCATCTGCTTCGTCAAGGGCGACGGTCCGAAGCGAAGATAAGCCGAGAAGGGTTGCGCCGTCGTTGGTCTTGGAGTTGAGCAGCTCCATGATTCGAGTTGGGGTGGCAATCAGAAGATGCGGTGGGCTATTCCTGAGCAGGTCGATCTGGGCTTCCGCAGACAAGGTGGGGTGCCCTCGGACCAATAATTGGATGATGGGATGTAGCTCCGGACCAGATTGTGGAAGGAGGGCCCGGGCCCAGGCGAGGTATTGAAAGGCGAGTTCGTTGCTGGGGACGACGACAATACTGGCGATGCCATGCTGTGCAGCATCGGTAGACGATGGAGATGCAGCCGGGTTTCTTGGAAAGAGTACACGTGGTTTGGCAAGGAGACCGAGAAGGAGGGCAAAGCTTTTGCCTGTTCCTGTGTGCGCTCTGAGAATGATGTCGTTTGGCTTTGGGAGTGCATCGAGGAGGGCAACTTGTGCTAGGGTGGGAGCCTTGATGTGTGGGTAGGCTGCGATGAGTTGGCGAGCGAGTGGCCTGGGCAGTCCTAGATCGACAAACTTGGCCACTGCATTTGCGTCGGTTGGCAGAGACACATCTTTGGGCAGATCTGAAGCTGATGAGGACGCTAACGATGATGATGATGATGATGATGATGGAGTGTATGTGTTTGAAGTCGACGTCGATGGTGCTGCTGCTGAGGCTGCCGCTGATGTTGATGCTGCTCTTCTTGAAGCCGAGGGAGTGTTCCTCCAGAGCTTGCACGAGCACGCAGATGCCGCTTGAGGAGCAGCGGTCCTCGATAGAGAACTAGCAGACGACACAGCAGCAGCAGTGATGCGAACAAGACGCTGCATCCTTCTCCCTTCCTCTGTCTTCGTCGATGCTGCTGGCTGCCATCTTCTCCTCCAGAATACAAGAGAGACTAGAAATTTTGTGACAGTGAGAGTCGACTTTCCCTGGTAAACTCAATTTTTATCTAATCTTATCAAAGTGCACGTGGAATTCAAAATGAAAAGTCCAAAAAATTTCAGTTTGATCCTCTTCCTTGTTCGAGCTTGCTGCGCATCAGGCATACTGTCCATTGCAACAGGAGGAGCAGGTAGCAAGCATGGCAGGAGGCTCTCAGCTGTCGCAGCTCAAGGCGCGCATCAAATCTGAAGGCATCAGCGACAGACGCCAGCAGTCCAAGTCGGCCAAAAACAAGAAGAAGCAGAACAACAACAAGAATGCAAAGCAGTCCCCAGACGAGTCAGCAGCAGCACGAGCAGCCCGTCTCGCCGCCATCGTGGGCGACAACCCATTCGAGTCCAAGATTACCAAGCAGAAGCACCAGGTCCTCACCCTCAAGAAGCCCAAGACCATCGCAGGCAAACCGGGTGCAGCAAAGCAGGCTGCCATCTCGGCCCGCCAGGCACAGCTCCTGCCCGAGTACCATGCACGAGCAAAAGCAGGCTCCTTTGTCGATCGCCGCTTCGGTGAGAACGACCCTACCCTCACCCCGGAAGAGCGCATGCTCGAGCGCTTCACCAAGGAGAAACAGAGACGCTCCGCGCGCAACTCGTCCGCCTTCAACCTCAACGACGGAGAGGACGACTTCCAGCTCACCCACTACGGCCAGTCTCTCAGCGGACTCGACGGCCTCGATGACATTCCACTCGACGACGACGACGAGGAAGGCGGCTTATCAGGAAACATCGATAAGAACACCACATCCAGGAGCCACTTTGGCGGATTCCAAGAGAAGGAGCAGGACGGCGACCAGGATGGAGAGGTAAGTCTCAACAGTGGACCATCGAAAATCCTCATCGAATGCTGACGTCCATATCAATGCCCCTTCAATCACCTCACAGGAACGCAAAAAGAGCAAGGCAGAAGTCATGTCCGAGATCATCGCAAAGTCCAAATTCGCCAAGCATGAGCGCCAAAAGGTCAAAGACGCAGATGATGACCTTCGTCACGAACTCGACGCAGAGCTAGGCGACATCAGGGGCCTTCTATTCAGCATGCCCCCTGTCGAAAACAAGGATTCCAAGGAGGAAGAAGAGGCAGCCAAAGACAAAGCCAAGGCATACGGCGATCCCAGCAAATCTGGGCCCAATGCGATACCCCTGGGCGGGAAGAAGGCCGTTACTGCCGAGGAGAAGAAGAAGACAGAGGCTGAATCTGAGATCGATCCAGCTACCTCTTCATCTCTGTCCAAGCCCAACTTGATCGGAAACTCGTACGACGCCTTTGTGCGCGAACTCGCCTTTGACC
The DNA here is from genome assembly GCA_001006505.1 of Tilletia horrida. Classification (NCBI taxonomy): domain Eukaryota; kingdom Fungi; phylum Basidiomycota; class Exobasidiomycetes; order Tilletiales; family Tilletiaceae; genus Tilletia; species Tilletia horrida. The sequence continues at coordinate 128,048 of LAXH01000026.1, forward strand.
GCCGCGCCAAGCCCACAGACCGTCTCAAGACCGAAGCCGAGCTGGCAGCCGAACAGGCAGAATTGCTGCAAAAGCAGGAACGAGCCCGACTGAAGCGTATGCGCGGAGAGCGCGACGACAGCGACGAGGATGATGATGGCACAAGTAGAAAGCGGGGTCGCAAAGGTGGGGCACCCCAGGGCGATGACCTCGATGACGACTTCGTCTTTGATGGAGAGACCGCGGCGGATGTGTATGGGCTCGGTCGCGGCCTCGGTGATATGAGCGACGAAGATGGTCAAGATGAAGAGGAGGATGATGACGATGATGTGGACTTGGAGGATCTGGAGGAGGAAGGAGATTCCAAAGAGGAAGATATTGCGGACGGGGATGATTCGGAAGATGAGGACGGCGAAGATGAAGACGATGACGATGAAGACGATGGGGAAGAAGGAGACGACGAGTTTCAAGACATGGTCGATCCAAACGCACTCGCTCAGCCTGGAGAAGATGAAGATGAGGACATCGGAGGCGATCATCAAGACCTCGTCACTGAAACGCGCAAGTCCTCCAAGAAGGACAAGTCTCCTTCGTCAACCAAAGCGAAAGAATCTGCCCCCGCGCCGACCTTGCCCTTCACATTCCCATGCCCACGGACACACGCCGAATTTCTCGATCTGCTGGAGAAGCACCAGGTCCAGCCGTCTGACGTCCCTACCGTAGTCAAGCGCATCCGGACGCTCTACCACGCCAGTCTCGCCGAGGAGAACAAGTTCAAGCTGCAAGCCATCCTTGGGGTTCTCCTCGATCACGCTCTTTACGTCGCCGGGCTGAAAGGACGGCATGACGCAAGCGGAAGCGCAAAGGGCGGATATGACCTGGTCAATGCTCTGATCCCGCCCATCTTTGAGCTCACAAAGACGTACCCGCTCGTCTCGGCCCAACACTTTGTCGCCAAACTGACCCTCATGCAGCGGAACCTGCAACGCGGCCTGGCCGCCGGAGCCCTACTCCCCACTTCGAGAACGTGGCCCAAGTCGGGTGGTGAGCTAGTCCTCCTTCGGATCGCCGGCGCAGTGTGGCCCACGAGTGATTGGCAACATCCAGTCTCTACCCCAAGATCCCTCCTCCTTGCGCAGTACCTCGCTCATGCGCGACTACGATGTACGGGAGATGTCGCATGCGCGCTCTACCTGGTCAGCTTGGTAGTCGAGGGGGAAGCATTCAGTCGGCGGATCGTTCCCGAGGCCTTGAACACGCTCGGCCAGTGCATGGTTCTGCTTGGTGCGGCTGCCATCGAGGCGACGGAGGAAGGATGGAAGAGGGTCCAAGAAGCTCAGGTACAATGGGGGCTACCCATGCCCGATGTCGGCGCTGATCACACAAGAAATGTCGGTATTGCACTGCACGAGGAGTCTTCAAACGCGGAAGACGAGGTCACGCGGTCACTACCATTCATGCTCAATCTTGGGGTGGAACAAGACGCCAAGGATCCCGCCATCTCTCAAGCAGTGGCGTCCCAACTCCTCCACTCAACTTTTACCCTCGTGGAACGTTTTGCAAAACTGTACAACGGAAGCCCTGCATTTGTAGAGCTGTTCGAGCCATTCCTAGCGCTGCTATCCGCGTTCCCCGCAGAAGGAGCCGGACTCTCTCCTCGGACAGGCCAAGCGATGATCCATCTCACCCACAGCCTGAGTCGCCAAGTCTCATTGGCCGCGTCCTCGCGAAGATCTTTGCGTCTGCAAGCCCACCGTGCGGTCTCAATCGCGTCCTACGTCCCCAAATTCGACCAAGACGGCCGTGGCGGCGCCTCCCGTCTGCGCGGCGGCGTCTTTGACCCAAACCCAGAACGCGCCGAAGCGTCCAAGCTGCGCGCGCAACTCAAGCAGGAGAAGAAGGGCGCGATGCGCGAGTTGCGCCGGGACAATGCCTTCCTTGCGGAAGTGCGCGAGGGCGAGCGGAGGGAGGAGGAGAAGAGCTACAAGAGGAAGATGGACAAGATTATGAGTGGGCTGCAGGAGGAGCGGAGCGAGGAGAAGGCGTTGGCGAGGGAGAAGGCCAAGCTCAAGCGGCGGGCTGGAGGAAAGTGATCTGGTGTCTTTTTCCTCTTCCCCTTCCATATGGCTGCCATTTCATGCAATCTACTCGATGCTTCATCTGTCCAATATTGTCACGACCTGTCTCATATCAGACCGCCTGGTCAGGCCGTGCCATACGAGAGAGAGTCCAGGTGTTTTTGAACAAAGGGCATGGATCGCGATCGGTCTATGGAAAGTACATCAAGCCCATCGACGGAAACGGCAACAAGAAGGGGAAAGTCGACATTGATCCAGTCGCTCTCATGCTTCTGTTCGAACGAGATTGCTCGTCGAGACGGCAGAGGAAACGAATTGATAACGGAACTGGACGTGCACAAGGTTTGAGAGTGAGTAAGAAACCTACCGAGCGCGTCAGAGGTCTGCAGGTCGAGAGTTAGAGTGGCTGGCGTGCGGCAAGTACGCAAAAAGGGTGCGACAAGGGAGGGGGCCGACTCTGAAAGACTGCTCAGCAGTGGCACAGTATGCAGGCAGAGAAGCATCAGAAATAGAAATAACATCAAAGGCAGAGGATGATCACTCAGAATCATTCTGAGTTGGCAGGGCGTGATGTCGCAGACATGAAGCTTTGAATCTTGCGGTGAGCGTTCACCACGTGGCTTCCTGAAGAGAGCGGCGGATAAAAGTATCATTAAATGCGACGGGATCGGGCAATCATCAAGTCCCTCCCTTGTCGCCTCCTTCCCGTCCCAGTCAGTGATCCTACTCGCAACCACCATACATACTGTACATGCATACATAGACCCTCTGCCGATAATCTGTCCCTCTACTGCTCTCATTCCATTGCTCGCCATCGACTCGCTCCTCCCCGGACCCATACAGGATCATGACAAAACCAAGTCCACCACCTCCGCAGCCACTGCAGCTGCACCCCGTCGAACTCAAGCTCTATCCCTCCCGATCGCCCGCCTTCACAGACACTGTCCCACTACCACCTCCCGCCAATCCCCCAACTTGGGCGCACATTCAAAAAGTCATCTGCAGTGGCAACCTCGACGATCTTTATCGTGACCCGGCCTGCGAGAGCGCCTATCGCGCATGGTCGGGTCCCGTCAAGAAGGAGTGGGGCTCCCTCGAGAGATTTATTCGCGTCGTCAGGCTAGAGTGGGACGATCCCGTCCTTGCCGCAGCAGCGAATCAACAGAACGGCGCATCAGCAACCCCGGCACAGAACGGCGTCACGAGCAACGACAACAGCGGCAGCAGCTCTGTCAAAAATGGCTTCTTTGAAGATTTGGAGGACGAATGGAAGGTCAAGATGATCCCCAACCATTGGCCTTACAACATGCCTCCTGGCTGCAAGCACTGGTGTGTCTGGTCACGTAGACCCATCACTCATATCTCGCAACTACCCGCTTCCACCTCCCCAACTGCCACCGCCTCTTCATCCTCATCATCATCGACCTCTCCACACTCCACTGCAAACGGACGAGTTGCACCAGCCTCTCCCCCAACTCCAGCTGATACAGAGGGATTTGCGGCCACACCAGCAGCGCGCGCAGATAGTGGTCAACTATCACCCACCGCACCTGTCCCCTGGCCATTCCCGCACATGACCAGAGCTGAACAAGAACAATTGTACGCGGCCGTCTCACGCGATGGTATTCGAGCTCTCATTCCACCCAGATCGTTCACTGAGAGAGGACTGACGCCTGCGCCCGTCACGGGCGAATATGTGCTCGATTTCTTCCGCTCCAACCCCCAATTGGCCGCACCAGACCAGATCCTCCTATCCAACAACAACAACGACAGCCAGTCAGGAGCTCTAGATACGATGGTGGGCGGAGAACAAGTCGTGGCCGAGGCGCCGTTAGAAGCGCGCGCGATTCAGGCGGCAAATGCGACAATGGCATACTTTTCGCAGCACTGCGTCCAGTGCGTGCTACGAATGTTCCCGCCCGAACAGGGCTGGGACTGCATCCTGTTCTGCAATCCTCCCCATCTCAGAACGGTCCCTGGCCTGGACCACTGGCACATCATGAGCTTCGATCCGGCCGTGGCGGCACAATTGCAGGCTCAGGAGGCAGCATAGGGTAGCTTTCTGATCACTTGACTTTATGGGACTCTCCAAGTACATACATAGACATCTCAACGAACAATCTATTGGACGCATTTCAGGGACAATAGGAGGCGGCCAAGGACTGATATGCGCATGCATTGCTGGTTTCGACGCTCGAGGGGTGGGTCTAGGCACGTTGCCAGGGTAAGATAAGTCCCCTTTGCTGCGTGTTGATTTCTGAAGCGTGCCTGCTCTGCAAAAGCAATGAGCAGCGAGAAGGCGAGTTCCAATTGTCGAATGGTATGCAAGGTTCTTGAGCGGAGGGATGGGGAATAAGGGTTTGGCGACCAAGGCGAAGGAAGGGCAAGCATCGTTATGTAGGTGTGAATCAGACGAGAGGAAGATGGAGGGCGTAATTCTAATCGTTCGTCGAGAAGTTGAGGAATTGGGGGAAGGTTTTTACGCGGCACGGGGCGTGATGACCATGTCGCCATGTTTGGGTAGGACCACCATGGACTGTGCAGTTCCGGACGCGTCAGCGACATCGTCCACACACACTTCAAGGCTTGACAACAGGGAGACTCACAGTGTAATCAGGGTCCGGGAAGCCATGGACCAGCTTCCACTGGAACTTGCGCACAAACGTCGAAATAATGGTGCCCAGCTGGAGGTATGCAAACTGTTCACCAATACACCTGTGCCTGCCCGCTCCAAATGGCAGGTATGGGCTGTTCGCCCCACTGGACACCGCACCCCATCCGAAATCGACCTTTTCGGCCTCGGCGTCGTCTCGCTCCTGCTGTGCGACGACACTGGTGGGGTCGAGCCAGCGCTTGGGATCAAACTCGTCGGCATTGGCCCAGATGTGCGGGTCGACTTGAGAGACTCCGGGCGCGGCCATGACGTAGTGCCCCGCAGGGATCACATACGCCGCGTCGTCCTTGCCCGCTTTCGACGACGAACCTCTAGAGGAGGAGGAAGGCGAGGCATATGTGGGAGGAACGGTCATGGGCGACATGACCTTGCGCATGAGCGAGTGCAATGGCGGGTGCAGCCGGAGCGTCTCCCGAATGACCGCATCCAAGAGCGGCGTCGAGCTCTTGAGCGTCTCGTAGTCGAGCGGGCGCAGCTCCTCACCCCACACCTGCTGTTGCTCCGCATACAGCTCCTCGACGAGCGCCGGCTTGCTCGCGAGACGGAGTAAGGCCCAGGATCCGGTCGCGCTCGAGGTGTGCTGGCCGGCCATGAGAAGAGCAATCATCATATGCGCAATCTCAACGTCGGAGAGTGGGCGACCGTTCTTGTACGATTGTTGCATCAGCGCGGCGATCATGTCGTGTTCCTCGTCGAGGTCAGCTGCACCGTCGGCACCTGCTTTACGACGCGATTGGATAATGCCCTGGTAGAAACGCGACATGGCCAGCTGAGCGCGATCACGCTTGAAATTTCCGGGCAGCGGCAAGTTGGGGATGACAAAGTTGATGGGTGTGAAGCCAGAGTCGAGGTCGTGGTAGAGTTGAGCAAAGCTCTTGTCCAAGTTTTCGCGCACCTCGCGGCCTTGGAGCGTCCGGCTCGCAGTGAGGATGGTGATCTCAGACATGCTTTTAAAGATATCGACTTTGGCCTCCTTGCCGGATGCGAGGGGGCCAAAGTTCTTGTCGGTAGCAATGTACTTGCTCACCTCGTCTACGATTTGGTCGACGTAGACGCGCATGTTCTCGGTGGAGAGGCCGACCTTGACAAACTTCTTCTGCTCCATCAGCACATGGTTGGGGACATCATAGACGACCTCCTTGCCGAAGACGGGGGTGGTGAGATGGGTGTATGCAGCCTCGGCAGAGACGTGCGACAGCTTTCCGTTGAGGATGAGGTTGTTTCCCTTGGCACCGAGCGCAACAGTGACCTTGCGGCCGAGGAGGACAAATGTGAAGACGTCGCCATACTTTTCGCGGCAGTCGAAGAAGAACTTGTACGGGTCGATACCATAGGTGACCGCGGATCCGATGATGGGCACGTAATGAAAGACGAGCGGGGGCAGGGAGCGGTCCTGAGGCAGGAGGAGCTGGGACAGGACGTTGAGCACGATGGCGAGCACAAGGCCGCCTCCGGCGAGGATGCCGATCTGCGCACCCAGAGAGAAGTTCTGGAGCGGAGTGATGTTGAGTATGCTGTCCATGTTTGGGGCCTCGTCGTCGTCGTCGTCGTCGTCGTCGTCGTGGAAGAGGGCAGCAAGGGAACCCTTGGATCAGTGACAGTCAGTGTCCGGTTCCCAACACAACACTCACACCACTTTTCTTCCAGTCCAACATGAGATGACATTTGCTCAAACGCCGATCCAACAATCACCCCGCCAAAAGGAAAGCACTCGCATGATTCGCCCCATCAGGGCTGTGCTCGACTTTGGGCGTGCACCGCGTCCCCTTGACGGATTCGGATCGGAATGATGCTGCGGTCTATGTATTCCCCAAGAAAGAAACAGAATGAAGAGGGAGGGGGGAAGGGATGCTGGTAACAGGGAAAGCTTTCGGCAGACTGCCGAAGATGAAACAGAACACCAGCACTCGAAAAAGGAAGAGGGGGGGGGGGGGGGG